>OX235273.1:105266841-105297268 GCA_944472155.2 Trichobilharzia szidati | reverse complement strand
TACAGAGAAACTAGAGGAAGAATTTGAGTTTCTTGAAAAGACATTGTAGAGCAGTGGGTACCCTCAAAGGTTCATCAACAAGTATGGAAGATCTGAAGTCGGAAATGAAAAACAAATCATAGTAAGAAAAAAGCCAATCTACTTTGAGCTTGATTATAAAGGCAAAAACATTTCAGCAATGATCAACAGAAGGCTGAGCACATCACTAGCCATAGCCTATCCTGCAGCTAAGCTCGTTCCCATCTTTCGAACAACTTGCTCTTTGATGCAATCAAAAATCGATAGATATCCTTCTCATGTTAACTCCAACTGTATGTACAAATTTACATGTATCTGCGAGAGCGGCTACGTTGGAAGAAGATAAAGAAGGGCATATCTACGATTTTCTGAACATTTACCAAAAAGCTTACGTCTAAAGGGAACAAATTCTTTAAACAGTGCCATCGCCAGGCATCTTCTTGACACGGGTCATGAGGTGGACGTCGAAAAGTCGTTCAAAATTATCAATAAGCAAAAGAGCTCAATTCTCCTTAAGTTTGCTGAAGCCATTTCCATCAAGTGCCTGAAACCTGACTTATGCGTTCAGAAAGAAGCGGTTATCAGTCTTTCTTTGCCCTGGTAACTGGATATTTTTCATCCGAATGCGAGATACTGTAAAGTTTTCATTGTGTATGATTATTATTGTTCGGAATAGTGTTTAATATTGCATATCTATTTGTATATATTATTAGTGTATGCGTATACTGATCGGTTGATTTTTGTTTAAAATGAACTCTGTGCGAGTATGTTAAAATTGGTTTTGTAGATACATTTAATAATGTCTTTGCCTTGTGAGCAGCTGACGAGAAGGCGACGAAATAAAATATGGTACCATTTTATTCTGCTAAAACTGTAGTTGTTGCTCTGTTCAAAATGAAAGGAAAAAGTTTACAGAAGATTACGTACACAAACAGGACTTCCATCTGAGTGATAAGTAACACCCACTAAAAGTAAAGACTTTTAATCCACCTTGAATAAACAGATATATTGACGTCATTCTACCTCCGTTGTTTTCGAATGGAATATAGGGATTCAAGTTTAAACCATGATTTTTCCATAACAGCGGTGTATCTTAATTCAATGAAGTTACCAGCTTCAATCCCAATCTTCTGTTTCTATTGGGCCTGAAACCGGCTGACAGAGATGAATGTGTGCAACTACCGGGAGTCAAAACCAGGACAATGTGCTTGGCTGGAAAGCACTCTACAGGCAAACTACTGATATACAGAAACTACAAGTACTGGATAGCTGCTTTGTCCTAGTATGGGAGTCTTTGGCAGAACGCATCCTCTTGGACTCGGGCCCGGTACCTCCTGTGTATAAGGTCAACTTGGAGACCATTGTTCCACTGGATCGCAGTCATCAAGATTACCTGATCGATGGTGGCTAACAGTGGAACGCTTTCTTCCTATTTCGGACCTATAAACTGGATATAGCTACCAATGAGATCTTCCTTAAAAATTTGTCTTCCAAATCATTACGACGACCAGCAGAAAATAAATTACACTAGAATTTATATTAACTTGTATATAGGAATCAATTCTAGGTATAGCCTTCACTCTACTAATAACTCCTTTTTCACATCCTCTTATATTTTGCCTATGCTCTGAAGTTTCTGTAACGACTGAGTTGTTTTTCTGAAGTGAGATGGCCAGCCCCAAACTCCGCCTTCCCCTCTTCCTCCGAGATTAGAACAGCCTGGTAAACTGGGCGAGGTTAACAGAATTTATCACTTTGTATTAGCCTAATTCTTTCAATTAGATATTCTGAGATGAAAGAAATTTATTCATAAGTTTGATGGCTTTTAATAGCTCTACAAACTATTAATAATAAAACTAAGGTCCAAGGGTGAAGAAACTCTTTGTTTTTCCCCTACATTTTCTTTTATTGTATTCCAATTTTAAGAACGCCCTTTAAATGTCATTCTCCTACATAACTGACATTAGAAAAGTATCAATTTAGATGTAACTTGATATGATAAGTATAATTAAATACGGTGACTCTAAAAGTATTTGTAAATGTTTCCAGGTGAACAAAGTGAAAGTGATATGTGATAAACTAAAGATTGTAAATGGAGAGACAACATGATTGGTAATGACTTTAGGACCTGAGCGGTTCAGTCAGTCAATGGGTTTCCTTAACTTGCAATTTGAAAACCACTGCTTCAAATTCTCCCCTCTCTTCTCTAGCAAATATCAACTGACCACTTTTTCTCTTCAATTCTGAGTGGATATATATGGTTTACACACCTCAGTTTCGTCCCGCTCTTTGCATTTTCGTCTAACTGGCCTCACGAATGCCCATAGTCTATCATCTCTTCCTCCCATTATCTCCTTCGTGTAATCCTTTGACCAAGGCCCAACTTTCTGTTTCCCATTTAGGTTCCACTCAAGCATTGGCTTGATGCGCGATATCATCCAGTGGTCTCCTTAAGGTGTGTCCGATGTATCACCACTTTCCTATGCATTTTTGTTGAGCAATAGGTACTTGATTGATTCGTCCTCAGAGTTTTTTTGCTGATAATTTTTTATAAGCCATATGTACCGCTATGGAGCCAGCAGAGACAGCTACTGATAAACGTCTGAAATGGGCTGTTGAAAAGCTTCACAGGACACACTGTCCAAGTTTCTGATTCATATAGAAGAACTGACTTAACTGAATTACTTTCATTGTTTATGCTCAGGGAAGAAGATTTCCAAACTGTTTTCAGAGTGATGTAGTTCTTTCTTGACTTTCCGACCCCGGCTTCGACATCCTCATCCGTACCGCTCGCATGCAGTTGTAACGATGCCTAGATCAAATCTTTTTCTGTTGGTAGCGACTGGTGCTTTTTGTTGTTGGTTTGTTACGTATCTTTATCACCTCCGTCTTCTCTGTTTTACACATGAAGTCCTATCTTAGCTGCATATCTTACAGCTTGTTGGTTTTCGTCTGAATGTCTCTGAATTCACGTGCAATTAAGCACTAATCGTTCGCGAAATCCAGATCTTCTGGAGTTTTCTTATTGGTCTAACGTATTTCTTTCTTCTCACTCCAAACACACAGTGTGCCTCCTAGACCAGTTCACCATAATTAGGAATATCATTGGTGATGGCATTCAGCTTTGTCTTACTTCTGTCTCCACTTTAAATGCTTCAGTAAGTCGATAAAAATGGGGTTGAGGTTTGGCTGCCATTCTCTGCTCTGTTCAGTGATGATGTTGAATTCGATCCGAACATGATCCGTTTTTCCTGAATCCAGCTTGTTTCTGTTGGAGTTCTGTATCTGGTGCGCTTTTTAATCTCCCGATTAAAACAACTTCGTAATTGTTTCACATGAACAGCTAATCATGATAAGAACCACTGGAAACCGGGGAGTACTGTAAGTTCGCATTCCCATCCATGATTCGAACCGAGTACCTTCTGGTGACAAGGAATGCTCCTATATCTCTCAGTCACTGGGACCCAATTCAATGGCCAGTTCATAAATTCTGTCTTCTAGCAATTTGTGATTTTAACTCGACCACCAGCCACCGTCATCGGTGAGTCTTTTGTTTCAATCCCGAATCGCTGGACTCCACTGGTCATGACTTCTCAGAAAAACTTTAGTGAGTTTCTTCCTGTAGCCTGTCACTAGAGAGCATCAAGTTAATCTTCAGGAGTTAGTTTCGAGGGATCTAATTTGTTTCATGTTTGACAGCAGGTTGCAGTCAGTAAGAGAAATTTCGAAAAGCAGTGAGTGCTGGACAGTTTTTCCTTCCTAGTTTAGGACCTGAGTTCGAACCCATAACTTTCTGGTTACAAGACAAGCTGTCCAGTACTCCGTGTTTTCCAATGCTTCCCTAACTGATATCAACCTTTAGTCAAACTTAAAAGGATATAGTCTCATAAAACTCAAATGCAATCCCAGAAACTTCATAACTACCGAAGATCATACAATTCGTTCATACCTTGTCCATCCTTTCTCAATCTACAATTTTCCCAGTCATAGATAAAGCTTCACAACAGTTACCTTCGGATACAAAAATTATTTAGATCACATGAAATATGCGATCTGCCTGATACCATAAAAGGTAATCAAGAAAGCAAGCATCAACTCATGATGTAATATCCTATTGATTACTAAGAGTGATTGGATAGTACTCACTGCAACTAGTAATGTTCACGAATTAGTTTTCGAATCACCAATTTGACTCCATATATCAACAGTTAGCCCAAATAGCTAGCTAGCTAACTAGAGAGAAATCAGTTGATTTGAAATGATTTAGCCCTCTGAGTAACCTTAATACGTATATATTTCCGACCCTCCACCCGCCCAAACAAGCGAATTAGTCTACTCATGGTATTTAGGTCGCTTCCAACAAGCTAGCGACTACCAGTAACTGAAATATACGTCAGTTTATTGAAATTACATGTTTTCTAATATACTTTGTCTCACCCTCTACTCTATAAAGTTTTCAAAGTAACACTAGACATAGCCATATCTTAGACAATTGTGTCGCATAAAATGCACGAGTATTAAGAGGTTTTCAGCTAAAGGCTTGAGATTCGAAAGTTTCTGTGTCTCTGTTGTCGTTTCATATAGGGTGGGACTGCTGTCCTCACGCTCAATCTCTTCTCTTCACCAGATTAACTAGTGACTAGCTGAGGTTTTGGAGTAAATCAGCTGGAAATAGGATCCTGGATCAATTGAGTGTTCAGCAAGCATTCTACCACTGAACCACCAAAGTACACGATCCCGATGAAAGTTTACTATGATTTGCCTAACAACTAAAGATATTCAGTTATGTTGTCCACTTCAACACAAATAAAGAATATTAGGAAAACAATCGGAATATTTAACATGACACATATTATAGATTAATAAGCTGGGTTGAGAAAACTGTCTGTCCCCGCTTCTTATTTCACAAAATACAAACCTGTTCAAACGGATAAGCTCCTTTTTTAGCCGTGAAATCATGATTTATGCATGTGCTGATATGATATAACCCTACTGGACAATGTTGATTATTTTATCTATGCTTCCATTTTTTTGGAGGGATTTTCAGTGTGAGATGACCTTAATATATGTGTAAAACTTGGGCACTGTGGTAGTAAGTAATTCAATATTAGTTTGTTTATTAGATGCATCACACAGTCAAACAGTATTATTTACTGAATGACAAAGTTTCGAACACAATTCTTTATTGTTCTTAATCATATCAATCATAATCACACGACTTCTAAACTTTAGTTTAATAGTTTTCCTTGTTCTCTCCTATTTGTTGTAAGCGTAGTAGAATTTTCCAGATGTCCGCGTGGACAGGTGTTGAATCATTTCTATCACAAGTATTCTCTTCAGTTGATTCGATAAACAAAGCTTCCGTTATCAATCTCTCCCTCCACCCAGCTTTTACGTTAGATTATAAAATTCTCATCTTACACCATCCTATTGTATGGTTGTGTGTAATTGAAAGTGGTGAGTGCTATAGCTAAACTGTTTCCCAGATTTCTTATCTTATTACGGTCAACTAATCTAGATTTTGCTTGGTTTTGTGCTCCGCCAGTCTGACTGATCCTTTTCTGCTACTTCGACCTATGTATTTGACCTGACAATCATTGTAGGGAGGGTATTGGAGAAACTAAATTGTTTTGTTTAATTGGCTCCACAGGATTGATCCTTTAACCAACAAAGCTTGTTTCTAATTGAGTTTGTGGGTTTGGATGCCACTTTTATTCCTTCCTTGTTAGGAATTTCTGCGTGAGGTGGTTTCCAAGGTTCCTTCTCTGTATGGAATTACTACTGATGATTCAGATTCCTTATTGTTGGTGTTGTCAGTTTTAAAATCTTATGTAATAGCAGGGTGGAGGGAGAGATTCATAACAGAAGCTGTGTTTATGGAATCAACTGCTAACACGTGTAATAGGAATGATTCAACACCTGTCCTAGATATCTGGAAAATTCTACTAGCCCTACGACAAATAGGAGAGGACAAAGAAAACTATATAACTCAAGTTTAGAAGTCAAATGTTTACAAGTGATATGATTATGAACAATAAATTTTGTTCGAAACTTTGTTATCCAGTGAATAATACTGTTTCACTGTGTGATACATCTAAAGACGACCTTAGTTATGCCTAATATTCTGAGGTTTTGTAAATGTAGGATACCATGTATTCTGTCTACTCAGGGTCGTGGGTGTTTCAATCTGTCGATTCTCTCTATCGCGGTGCGGAGATACCTTCAAGTGCCCGCTTGGTTATAGTGTCGCTTTATAGACGGGTAAACTAGATGAACCTACGACCCAATATCTCTCCGTTAATACATACCAAATTAATTTAAAATGTTCCTAATTTCACAATAAGAGCAGTAGACGTATTGGCTAGAATTCGAGTAGTTTGTACTGAATTGACTCCTTGAACTCAGTTTGTCCGAGCACTCTATACTAAAAGAACTAAACGCCAGTCTGTTCTTTAGTTCACTTTGCTGTGAATAGCAAGCGTTATCGCTTACTACTGTGACTACTGAATAGCAGTCAGCCTTAAGCTGAATAAAGTATATCGTATCCATTGATTCACTTCAGTTACCCTTGTGCTTATTATTAATAATTCAACTTATAAATGATACGGAAATCTCTCAGGATTACGAAATTGACTTCTCCTTGACAAATATACATTGACATCGATCTGGGAACTGTTATCACGAAGTCGATCTCAAGTAGGTAAAAACGAAGATTTTGATCTATTTGTTTTCTCTGAACACGATAGTTTACTTGCGAAGCTTTTATTGCCTTACAAAGCAACATCTTCAGCGCATACTTCAGTTTGTTCAAAATGTGCTTTGAATGATTCTCCATGAGTTTATAAGTCATCTCTCCTGTTGACCATGAAAATGATTGGTTACTTTTTGTCTCTTTTCACACCCTCTAGTCTATTTGTATTGGTACTGATTATTTGCTCGGCCTGAAGTTTGACTTTTTGTGCACGGAATTTTCCTCTTATGGATTAGTGAATTATATCTGTGTCGGTGTGCCTGTTAATTGTTTTTTCACTGGAATACCAGTTTTCTAAAAATACTCTATCATTCTTGGTACTTCTTGGTACGTTGTCCCAGTCGAATTGATGGCCGTCGTTGTCTGTGTGTAGTGATATGAAAGAGTGTATATGATGTCTTTTGACGGCTAGTTTATGTTCATGGATATGAAGACGAAGGTGACGTTCACTTTGGGTGACACTGAGTTGAATGAAGTGATTTTGTTGATTTGTGTGCGACGTCAATTCCTAAAGGTTTGAAGAGTCTTGCAGTGATTTCTGAGAGGTCCTTACATACAGCAAGATGATTTTCTTTGTATTTTTCTATCCCAAGGAAGTATGAGCTTAAGATTTTGCCTAGTAGGGCAGTAAAAGCTTCTCAAGTAGACCACCCAACTCAGAGAACACAACTACATCAAAATCAACAACCTGAGCTACAAATCTTCTATATTACATCTAATAATGAATATATTTAAAAGTGTCTACAGTGCAGTATATGAGGTTAGATAGCTGATTAGACAAAAAGACTATTTTACAGACACTTTGTGCGGTCTAAAAGCTGACATTTTAACAGTCAGGTGTAATGTGATAATGGTAGTTGTAGAATATATTTGAATATGCCTAATTAAATATTATAAAAGGTACTTTCCAACAACTTGAAGGTTTTCGGCATCTCTCCAGCAGTTACTATAGTAACTATAAAAGTCTCATAAAGAACACAATAATTATAATGAAAGCAGAGATTATGTGTTACATTGATTAGTTATAAGCTCCAAGCTTAGAAGTTGCAATAACAGTAGTGTCGCCTTTCATGCTATGGAATTCCTACTCTCGTGTGCACTCTTCCCTGTGAATGTATTAGGCGATGACTACTAGTGCATTAACGAGAAATCGAACGGATATCATATGCATCCTTCCGACTGGAACACTGACAAACAGTCACCATACAGATAACGGCATACCAATTCACAGTTTATCGATCAAATGCCTGCATAGCAATACTAGAATAAAGTGTACATTGTAGCACATTCTTTAAACTTTGTTCTTCTGTGTATTCTTCACTTTTAGATTTAACCTCCTACGCCTACAAATGTCCTGATCTACAAACAAAGCCGATATCTATCAGTAAATTGGAGGTGATGACACATTTTAGTCGGAAAGAACTACAGCTATTGTATCAAGGCTTTAAACAGGTAAGCAATTAAACATATAATATTTGTAAAACTGTTTGTGCATTATAGAATACGTCAATTAATTTTCATTGAGCAGTAGGCAGTAATTATTGTCATATGTCTAGTCCTTGATGTTGAGGCAGACTTAATTCTACCAGTCACGTTTTCATAGTGCATTCAGAAATGATCTCAGATGGTTTCGGCAAGATGCCATGGACCTAGGTTTCGTGCTTGTTGACACTCATCAGGAAAGTATATCTTCAAAGATGAATGACAGAAATCAGCCAACACCAAGAACACCAAGCACTAGATGCGTGATATAATTGGCTACTATCTAGTGTCCTATCAAAGTACCCAAGATGAGCACGAATAGCTCAATGGTAACGTATGTTTGACTGTAGCATTGAGTAACACGGGTTCGAATCTAGGAAGGAATATGAGTTCCTTCAAGGTTGCCGAAACGCCCAGTTGATGAGTGCTAGCAATTATGAAGTTGAGGTGAAGTAGGGCTTACTGCCGACTGCTTCTAACCGCCTACCAGTAGATCTATTAATTATAATTATAAATTCAATTACTGTTTACATAAAATAATATGTTTTTGACTTTTTGAAATAGTTTAAGCAAATTTAATGTTTGTTGTCACGCAAACTGTTGAAATTGTTTTTAATTCCATCATTATGTGCGTAAACAATGACTCAATAATTATAATTAATTGATGTATTTGCATGTTTTATACACCGTTCGCTTATTCTAATAATGACTAAAAACAATTAACAGTAAATACAAGTTTATCTGGAAGATAAATGCTCATGTCACAATGGTATTTTGTTTTGAAATTTGTCCAAATTAGAAGAATTAAAAGTCAGTCTGAACGAAGAATATTATTTTCAATAAAATTCTCCTCTTCAGACTCTTACAATTATAAAATTATATTTATTGTCGTTACAATAATGATAGCCAGTTATGCGGCGGATATATTTCTTTTTACGCAGAATAACAGATTAGTTATGGAGTGTCAAAATAAATAGTCGCATCTGTGTGATAAACGTCGTGCTAGGCTGAAATCGATTACAAAATATTGTGAAGTAGGAGACAATGGTGGTGATTAGTCATAATAGATTTACAGAGTGTGGGAAGCAAAAAATGACAAGTCAGTTTAGGGTTATAAAAGTTGTCAGGCGGGTGAGTGGCTAGTACAAAGTGGTATGTATTAAACAGGAGGTGGTTAGACTGCAAAGAGTGGTTCATAATGAAATAACGAATGTGTGGAATGAAACAGGTGGAGGCATATGTTGAGAAAAGAGATAATATCACTAATAATAAGTCTGGATTGAAAAAATGGAAAATCCAATCGTACTGAGAGAATGTTCGCATGAAGGGCATAACTTATTACGAATACTAATAAACAAAGGGGAAAAAACAAAAATAAACCAAGAGGGTTAAGGGGAAGAAGTATTCTTGGTGATAAGAAGAATCATCAATCTAAGTTTGGCCACGGTAGAAACAGCACCTGAACGTGTTGTTTTCTTTGGATACAAAGCTCCGGTTTAGTCGATCTTATTGCAACAGCTTCAGCTATGTGTAGGAGACGTAAGCGAACTGTACGTGATAACGACTTCGGAAATACGATATGTAACCCTGAAAGCTGTGTTAACATCGATGCGATGTCCAGTATCGACCAAGTGTGACAGGATCGGGCTTTTTTTATGCACTTAATTTCCCCCTGTTGAACCAAGCTGGTAAATGTTCTCGAACCCGTAGACGAACCTGCCTAATCATGCGCCCTATATAACTTGAACCACAGGAACAGCTGAAATGATATATGCATGAAGAAGAGCTAAGGTTAGGTAAGACATGTTTGAGTTGCGGGGTGAACATTGGACGGCTACTGAAGGATACACACAGACGTGCAGAGTAGAAAGTTTTCTTGATCGCCCTGGTTAAACGCTGCGATAGAATCTCTGCAGGAGTGTCTCCCTTGAATTGGAGACGTAAAAACAGAGGCTTTTTCTCCACCGTTTCTAGTTCATGTTTACGACTATTGTAACCTCGAAACTTCAAGCTCGATGTTCCACTGGGGAACGTGATGTAAAAAAAAGATGAGAGTTTTAGAATCTAATGTAAAAGCAGGGTGGAGGGGAAGATTGACAATGGAAGCTCACAATAGGAAGGATCAAGCCCCTATCACGGACACCCCAAAAACTCTACTACTCTTACGTCGAATTAGAAGGAATAAAGAGACCTATAAAACGGAAGTTTTGAAGTCGTGCGGTTATAATTATTATGGTTAAAAACAGTAAAGAATTGAGTTCGAAACTTTGTCATCCAGTAAATAATACTGTTTCACAGTGTGATGATATATCTAATAAACAAATTAATATTTGAATTACCCTTCTATCCTTTTACAAAACTCTATTTATTCATTACCTCATAACTCTTAACTTTATATGATTTTGACCTAAATCAATTATTATTGAACTAATAAGGAAAAATACAGGCTTTTGCAGCATGCTGAAATATTTCTTAGCAAAGACTTTATTTTCAATCTCTGCAGTTGTACTTATTTATATTACGGGAAAAGGCATAAAGTGGCACTAAAATTTACTGATATTTTCATGCTAACATTATTATTATTCATATAACCACCTGCTTCAATTGCTTGTACTTTTGTAATTGTTGACCTTATTATCACTAAAACCGTTGGCTTCATTGATACATTTACAATATTTAAAAATCACGTCTGATCCATACATATATATATGATAAATACACCTAGTTTGGCCTATTAATATATGTGTAAAACTTGGGCACTGTGGTAGTAAGTAATTCCATATTAGTTTGTTTATTAGATGTATCACAGATGTATCAAACAGATATTTGAACTTCCGATCATCCCATCCTTTGTCAGTGAAAATAGGATTGGTGAAATGTTTAAGTGACTGAGCACAAAAACAAAGTGGTACCAAGGAAAATCTAAGACAGTAAGTGAGGCATATAAGGGAAGCTTTGAAACTTAATAATTACCCTGATAAATTAGTCAGAAAGTGTGTAGGGAAATGTAAAAATAAAATAAATAATGATAGTAGTGATAGTGATAGTTCAATAATAATAATAATAGTAATATTAATGACGACATGCATGTCAAATATGCGCAAGATAATGACAACACCAACAATAAGGAATCTAAATCATCAGTAGTAATTCCATACAAAGAAGGAACTCCAGAAACCACCTTACGTAGAATTCTTAGCAAGGCAGGAATAAAACTGGGTGACATTCAACCACCCACAAATTCAGTTGGAAACAAGCTTTGTCAATTAAAGGATCGAAAGTTTCAAAGTCGTGTGATTATAATTGATATGATTATGAACAATACATTTTGTTCGAAACGTTATCCAGTAAATAATACTGTTTCACTGTGTGACACATGTAATAAACAAACTAATATGGAACTAGTTTTGCCTAGTTTTTCCTAAAACATAGAAATAACTATTTAAGGAGTTATCGCACACTAGCTTGAGCTCTTTGTTTGAACTCTGTTTGAACTGCCGGATCGCTACTGGCTTTTACTGCATCACTGAATTACTGCATTTTCAAAGTCATTCTAAGAGTATATACAGAGTTTCCGTCTAACATTTCAACTGTTGTTTCAGACAATATAAGCTCTTTTATTCGACATCCAGTGTTTTGTTTTGTCTATGCATACCGGAAGTGTTGTTATTATTATTGTTATTCGCTATAGTTGGTTTGTAAGGATTAGTTTTGTTTCTACGAGTTGATCATGGATTGATATCAGTTAGAGAACCATTGAAAACCAGGGAGTACTGGACAGCTGCTGTTTCATCCTAGTTTGGGAATCGTCGGCAGTACGCATTCACTGGGTTTCGAACCCAGGACCTTCCGGTTACAAGGCAAGCTAGCTCGTATACACTTCAGCCACTGGGACCCGATTCAATGGCTCATAATTTCTAACTTCTACCAGTGGGTGCGTACTGCCGATAATTCCCAAACTAGGATGAAACGGCTGTTCAGTAGTCCATGATTTTCAATTGTTCTCTAACTGATATCAATCAGTGATCAACTCGTAAAAATAAAACTAATCCTTACAAACCAACTATAGACAATTAATCTGATGCTTGCTAGTGACTTGCTACAGGATGGAGTTTACTGGAGTTCTAATGAGAGGAGGTGACCAGTGAGGTTCATCCAGTCACGCGTGAGAATGGATGGGTCACCGACGATATTGGTTGGGGTAGCGCTAAATCACGAGTTGGTAGAAGTTAGAATTCATGGACTAGCAGTTGAATCGGGTCCTAGGGCATTAATGGTCTACGAGCTTGCCTTGTAACCAGAAAGTCCTGAGTTCGAACCTGTGTAGTGTGTGCACACTACTGAAGAGTGCCAGACTAGGACTGAGGAAGCAGCTGTCCAGTACTACCTGGTTTTCAGTGGTTCTCTAACTGATATCAATCCGTGATCAACTCGTAAACATTATTGTTGTTGTTGTTTTTGACGTGCGATTAGAACAGATTAGTTAGCGCACTAAGTTAGTATTCAATCATGGTCTTCTAGGTCGTATTTCCGGTCATAACAATATATAAACCCTCATTGTCCAAACAATTTTATGTATAAAGCTATTTATCATTATTTTTCCCTTGAGTTCCGAGTGAAATATGCCACTTCAATACACCGTCTCCACTTTACCTGTCCCGTTCTCTGCATTCCACTTCAGCTGGCATCACGATTTTTCATAAGCTCTCATCTTCTCCTCACAGGATATCCCCCTAGTCCCGTCCTGAGCCATGCCTCACTCGTCGTTTCCCATTCGGTTTCCCTTTGGTGATGGTCTATCACCTAACGGTCTTCTCAGCGTGTGTCCAATCCATCACTAATATCTGTTGAGCAACAGGTTCTTGAATAATGCGTACACACAGTTTCTTGTTGATAATTCTTTCGAAAAAGGCGGCCATCTGATCTTCAGTATAGAGTTAGCGAAGGTAACTGTTGATAAAAGTCTGCAGCTTGTTGGAAATGCTTTTCATGATATATGGGTGTTAAATTTCTGACCCATATAGAAGAACTCACCAAATGAATATTGGTGTTGGTAATCCAAGTTCTGTTCTTCATACTGAGTGCAGAAGATTTCCAAACTAATTTCATAGTGATGAATGTCTGTCTTGCCCTTCCAAGTCTGGTTTCAACATCTTCATCCGTGTCGTCGTCTGTAGTTGAAAAGATGGTCCCTATATAGGTGAAGGAAGTGAACTTGTTCATGCTGAAAGTTACTGATCCTTGCTGGTGTCAGTTGGTTTGTCACCTTCTCTGTATTCATTACAACTCCTGTCTTTGCTGTCTCTTCTATCAGCTTGTTCGTTTCCACCTGTAGACCCTCACGTTTATGTGACATTGGTTATGTCATCGACGAAATCTAGATTTTGAAAAGACTTCCTATCTATCCATCGTCTTCCTACCCTATCGCTTCCCACAGTCTTCCCCCATTAGAAATACCATGGGTAACAGTAAGTAGCCTCATTTTACTCATGTCTTCAGTTCAGAGTTTTCCGTTGTGGATCGCTGGACATGTGGCATTGTGATATAGATGTTGAATGAGGCTGATAAAGACCTAAGCACTCTAAAGTGTTGAAGTAACTTACTTCACGGTCACCGCTCTCGAGGACTTTCAAAGAGTTGATAAAGTTAATAAAGCTATGTACATTAGAGTAATTCGAAGAACATGTAATTGAAAATGCAATTTCCAAGTCCCATTTTACAGCTATTTAACTGACTTAAATTTGGAGAGAACCGTTAGAAACCAGGAAGTAATGGATAGCTGTTTCTTCTTAGTCTAGGAGTCTTTAACAAAAAAGTTCCATGACCTCATGATCGTGAACCAAACACAGGATCTTCAGGTGATAAAGCGAGACCGTTGACCATCTATTAAACCTCTGCAGACCATCAGTTGAAAACCAATCTAATGTTCATTAGTAACTGACTACAAGAAGACGTTGCCTGGTATTCTGGTGAGTTAGAGTCGGGACAAATACTAAAAGATAAGACTGAGTGATTTTAGCACTAGAAATCATAAATTAATAGAATCTGAAATTTTTGGGCCATCAGATTGCGCCTCAGTGGCCAAATATTCGACGGATCGACCTAGTAAATTAAAGATCCTAGATTGAGTCCCCGGTGTGAACATGAGTGCTTACTGAGACGATATATCTATTCAGTGCTTCCTGGCTTTTGAATGATTTTCTCAGTGATGTCAGTCCGTGATCTAATTCGTAATTAATACTGCTGGTTCATTTGTCTTCTTTTACTTTTAATAACAACACACTCTCAATATCACTGTCATCTTTAGATAAAAGAAGATATGAGACCTATGAAAATTGGTAAAAATAAAGGATACTATCTTATTATTTCGGATATACATCGATGTGGCATCCCAGGAAACCAGTTTGTCAGGATGCCTGAACGACCTTGAGCTCGTTTTTGGTTGGCTTCGACTATTATGACTGTTGCGTGGCCATCTGTGTCGCCACATCCATACTCTGATCACACTAACTGTTGACTCTTTAGCCTGGAGCACCTAGTCAGGTAGCGAAGCTTCTCTTAACACCGTCCCAAGTGCAGAATTGAGAATATGACCCTTAAGGCTGTTCAAGAATTTTTTTGTTAAGGTGGTAGGAAGAGAGTGCAGAGATAAACAGTCACACCACAATGCACGACCACGCCCCTGAAAATTAACCTCCCTGCAGTCTGATCCAGTCAGTACAGATAAACAAACTGACTGTCGAAGTTGAAATGGCTGAAATTCAATTCAACCCCAAAAAATATGTTCCATGTTTCCCGAAGAATACTTAATAAAATCTAGACAAATTACTTTTCACAGGAGATGTTTCAGTGTTAGTTATAGCTATCTAAGGGATAGAATGAGTATTCTACCAAACACACAGCTGCACGACTATTTCGATAGCATTTGAGAATTAACAAATATGGAGATTCAACAATAGACGAAACCTGGGCTACACTGATTTCACAAAACCTGAAATTGACAGACGTGTTCATTTAACTTTTAAACTGTATCGCCATAGCTCATGCATCCACTGAGAACTACAAGTAGATGCAATGATAGGTAAAATATTATACAATGAGATTATAAAGTCGTCCACATTCCCTGTTGTTCTACTCATGAAAAAAGGCGAATCATCCCGCTAATGTTATTACTCAGAAAGATTCCTTTCCCCTATCTCAGATAAACGAAACTCTGGATGCATTCAGTGGATCTCTGCGATACTTTACCATTGATCTGGCATATGGATACTGTCAGATGAAGACAGATATGAGGTAGCACTTATTCTACCCAAGGATTTATAAGACTATTTTGATTGGATTCAAGGTAGTACCTAATGTCATCAGTCTAGTCCTTAGTGTTTGGTGCAGAGTGAATTCTATCAGTCACGTTCACAATGATGCCATGATAATGAGTGGATAGTCCTCACAGTGCACTCTTATTTGCAGTTAGATTGTTTTAGACGATCGACAGAAGGCTGTAGACCGAGGTTTCACGCTTGTTGACACTCATCAGTAAGGCGTATCTCAGCAAACTTGACCGAGAGAATTTAGTCTGCATTAACAATAAGAACCAGTTGCACAACATTAGTTACTGCTGTGCGTTCTATCAAAATATCCTTCATAGTCCTACAGGGGTTAAATCGTGAGCCCAAACAGCTCACTGGTACACATCTGATTTCAACAATAGGTGATGCGGGCTCGAAACTCAGAGGGGAAAAAAGTTCCTTCAAGACTGCACATACACCTTGTTGACAAGTGCCAACGGTCGCAAAACCTGGGTAAAGCAAGAACCCCTGCTGATTTCCTTCATCTACCTGAAACAATTCGGTATTATAAGAGTTATCAATCAATCTTCCTGAGATCTTGAAAACATTCCGGCCACTTTAAAACACGATAATAATTAAACCATTGATCATGGTTAAAAAACCACCTCTATTTTTCTAACCAGCATTTTTTGTAGTAATTATTTATCAATTAATTAATAAGTATTTCATTCTCAAGTATTGATTTTCTTAGCATTTAGTTTGATTGTTTGGAGGATTTTATCATAAGCTGACATCAGTTAGAGAACCATTGCGAGATCTAGGAGTACTGGACAGATATTTCATCCAGTGAACGTGAGGTAGTAACTTATCGAAGAAGACATTGCGAAGTGAGTGCGCTAAGTCATGAATTGGCAGAAGTTAGAATTCATGGACTAGCCACTGAATCGGGTCCCAGTGGCTTAATGGTCTACGACCTAGCTCACCCTGTAACCAGATGGTCCTGGGTTCGAAAGCTGGCGGTGGGTGCTTACTGGTGAAGAGTCCCAAACTAAGCCGACGAAACGCCTGTGCAGTACTCTCTGCAGGTTTTCCAATGGTTCTCTAACTGTTGTCAGCTCATGATGAAATCCTGCAACCAATCAATCAAATCCCTAAAAACCAACTTTTGAATACTGCCGGTTGACTTTAGTGGCATCAAACTACTGATTCCAAACAATCAGTAGTGTGTAGAATCAAGAAAATGCTAATACAGTTCAGAGAATCAGTATTTCACCAAAACTATTTCTAACATGTTACTGAAAACTCCCAATAGAAGCTGCGTTCTATGGCTCTGTACGGAAAATCAAGTATCTATTTAGGAACGATTATTAACACAAAACTCTTTCAGCATTGGTGGACTAGTCAAGAATCTATTATTTAACAGACATAATAAGTGGATCAAACACATGCTGAGAAGACTGCTGATCACAGAACAAATAATCGATTACAACAGGAACTATTTAACATTAAAATTTGGGAGTACTGGTTTTGTTGACATTGTGTTTGATTAGTTGGAGGGTTTCATCATAAGCTGACATCAGTTAGAGAACCGCTGGAAACCCTGGGATTACTGGATAGCTGTTTAGTCCTAGTTTGGAACCCTTCATCAGTACGCACCTTGTGGTAGCTGAAGTGCCTAAATTGCATTGACTAAAAAACTGTATGGCGAATGAAATTAAAGTCAATATTATCTCTACGGTATATTTCGACGTGTTAAAGCATACACATTCGCAAACAAGCATTGATATCAACTATATGTACAACTGGAGTTAACAGAGGTCCTAACGTAAATCAAACTTACTCCCTAATAAAGGACACTTCGTACAGATAAAAAGTCGAGTAGCAGGTCAACAAAAAGATCAGTAATAATACAAGTTTATTTCACCAAAGTAGAACTTCGACAGCATCATTTGCTGTGAGGTTGGAGCTAAAAAGTAGAGCAAGAGGGATAATGGCATGTTTGCAGTTAAGGCCAAGAAACCTTCGGGAATTTCCATAAAACATAGTTATTGACCTAAAATCGATTCTCTTTGTCATCATCGTTGCCTTTCTACTGAAGAGTTTGAAAAAAGACGAAATGTCTATCCAGTACACTCTGGCTTCTAATACTTCACCGAATTATATCGATCAGTGACCAAAACTGAAACTAAACAAAGTCCCACAAGCTGACTCCTGAAAATTAGTCTGATGCTTACTAGTGACTGACTAGAAGACAAAGTTGCCTGGAATTTCAGTAGGTAGTCACCAAGTCAGGTATGAGGAAAATTACTAAACGATAACATTGTTTTGTTGTCCCACTACATATCACGAATCCGCTGAAGTTAGAGGTCATGAGCTAGTGAACTTCGTCCCAATAGCTGAATGATTAACGGACTCATTTCATGACTTCAAGGTCCAGGGCATTATCCAAAAAAGAGCAAGTGCTGCGTACTTGCGGAGAGTCCCAAACTAGGAAGAAACAAGTTGTAAGCACCCCTTGGTTTCAATGGTTCACTAAATGATATTGACCAGTGGTCAGACTTGATTTAGTAGGATTTATTCATACTAAGGGTTATCTGCTGTTGCATGTGGATCGAATAAATTCTCGCCATTTCGGTAAATGAACTCCTCGAAAAAATGCCATAGTATTAACATGAATAACAACTCTGAGTCACTTGTTTGATGTGGCTGGGAGCGGGATCGAGGACACATATCCCGTACTTTTTAGGACTCGCTTAGTGAGTACACCTGTGTGTCATATTGTTCACAGTGAGACTTAAATTGAGAACCCATCGTATTAGAGATCCACTAGGCTAGTGAGCCACTTCTTGTGCAATGGGTGTCATTTGAAATTATGCATTCATGTTTATGATTTTCCGTTGATCGGGAAAATGAGCATCAGTTCACCTATTTTTGTGGAGCCAGGTATACTAGTCGTTCGATGCGTATTCTGTCTAAAAGGGTTCAAGTAGTAGTGGCTCTATAAGGAGTCCGGTAGTTGAGCATCTTGTCAACACTGGTTATTCCATCTCAACAAACGCCTCCTTGAAACTAATCTGCAAAGTCTTCTCACACAACATAGTTATACCGATTAATCATTCTTTCATACTTGTTGCGTCATCCCAACCTCTGCTCCGTTTTCTAATTTCCAATCAGTCATTCCCTTCTTGATTACACCTTGCATTATGTAATACATTCTCTAGAACAACTTTGCCAGTATCTGACTGGTCTTTTATAAATTCTTCGTTATATATAATTACACGAGTTGATCACGGATTGATATCAGTTAGAGAACCATTGAAAACCAGCCAGGGAGTACTGGACAGCTGTTTCACCCTAGTTTGGGAATCATCGGCAGTACGCACCCACCACCACGGTTCGGACCCAGGACCTGCCGGTTACAAAGCAAGCTCGTATACCATTCAGCCACTGAGACCCCCCCAGTGGGTGTGTACTGCCGATGATTCCCAAGCTAGGATGAAACAACTGTCCAATACTCCAGTACTGGTTTTCAATGGTTCTCTAACTGATATCAATCTGTGATCAACTCGTATAAACAAATCAAATCCTAACAAACATACAATAGAAATATTGTACAGCTTATGAAAAGGAATCGTCGAAAAGAAATTTTTTCTTCACCGTTTACACCATTTTCTTATAGTTTTCTTTGTTTTTTATCTTCATCATGATTACAACTCACTCATTAAGTTATTCATCTTATTATGTAACTGCAATACACTGCAATATTTGGCTCCTCTCATCCACTGACTTACTTCATTCACTTATCTAGGGAGCATTGTGTCAACTACAGGAGGGACGGACGAGGATGTCAAATCGAGAATCGGGAAGGCAAGAAACACATTCATCAACCTGAAACCAATCTGGAAATCTTCGTCACTCAGCATCAACAACAAAATTCGGATTTTCAATACAAACGTCAAGTGAGTCACTTCTTCTATACGGATCAGAAACTTGGCGGGTCACAAAGAATATTTCCAACAGCGTTGCAGACCTTTATCAACAACTGTCTTCGCTCTTATACTGAAGATCAGATGGGCCGGAAAGAATCACCAACAAGAAACTATGGGAACAAACGAAACAAGAACCAATCGCCCAACAAATATGCAGGAGAAAGTGGAGATGGATTGGACACTCGCTGAGGAGGCCGTTGGGTGACATCGCGCGTCAGGTCAGTGCTCGAGTGGAACCCGAAAGGGAAGCGGCGAGTGGGACGTCCAAGGGTGACATGCAGGAGATCGTGTGAAGAAGAGTTGAAACAGTATGGACTAACATGGATGCAAGTGAAAAGTACAGCAGAAGACAGAAGCAAGTGGAGACGTACAGTTGAAGCCCTATGTTCCACTAGGAACCCAAGGAACAATAATATATAAATCACTGATTAATATTAACAACCGTGTCTGTGACAACTCATCACTTATCACTTACTATCCTCTGTCGTGAAAAAAACCCGTATATAAATGCGATTTGGCAGCTAAAGAGAAAGATGAATTCGCCGAAAAGAGTCTCTTCACTGAACCACGTGTTTTCTTTTCCCTTGGTATCTATTTATGTGCCTAAATAAGACTACAATATCTGAAGAAGGAATCCTCATGAGATTACATAGCTCTTTTATTTGGGCAAATTTAATCCCTACCTCTGTTTCGGCTTATTTGCAGTATTACTTCAATCAGAAAAATAATCAACTCTATTTTTTTCTCCATATTTTTTAAACTTGTTTTTTACTTATATATTTCATTCTTTCTTATCAGATTTGTCCGTCAGGCGTTGCAAATAAAGAATCATTTGTAGGAATTTATCAAAGATTTTTCCCTAATCGAGGTAAGTTGCCTCAACTATTTTTGTTATGGGATGTTATTGTTGTTTCTCCTATCCGATTCGTTTACAAAAAATCTTTGGAGCGAAAGGGAAAAACAGAGTAGAGTAGTGTTCAACTTATCTCTTTGTATTAGTTATAGCATCAATTTTTATTTCCCTTTGGAAGAATATTGATGGACGGACGAGTTGTCTGACGATAGGCATGTAAACTCTTGGGAAAATCAATAGTAGTTGCTCAAGTGTAAATGTCTGGAAAATGCCTTCAAGCAAAATAATTTTTAACTGTTGAATATCACTGTTTCGTCAATGTTTTATCATATTATTATGGGTTTTTCTTCCCAGCCGACCCACTCCTAATATCCACCTAGAGGATAGGAAACTTGAAAAGGTCATCGGGTCGGTTTTCGACATAGAACTTTGCACCGATGTGCAGCAGTTCAAGTCGCCACATCCTCCTTGTAACACACAAAGCAAGAGAAGAAAGTAGGAGAAATGCATAATAGAGACAGTAAACAGAGGTGTGAGACAAAGGAATACTAATAACGAAGAACAATATAGTTTCATTGGAAATCATAAGTCACAAGGAGTGGATGCATCTGCGCTAGCCATTGAGAACCATTTTGAGCCATATCACCAATAGTTTCCACCCATTAGTTTTTACCGTCCCGAAAAATCGCAACCAGGAAGTTTACACCTTCCTACGTGGCTTAAACTAACTGTTGTGGATTTCATTGACTGGTGCCATGTTTTCGTTTGACCACCGCTAGCTCTTTTCCAGCCTGACCCTATATCAGCTAACATTTCCCGTTGTCGAGGAAGGCGATGACTAGGCATACGTAACACATGTCCTAACCATCTCAGTCGATGTAATTTCACAGCCTCGTCGATTGATTTCCCCTCCTTACCTAGCACTCGATGCCTAACCTCAATATTGCTCACCTTATTATACCACTTCACGCGGGAGATAGAACGCAGGCACCTATGATCAAAGACAGCTAATCTTTTCATGTCTTCCACTCTCAATGGCCAGGTCTCACAGCCATAAAGGAGGACGGAGTGGACTACTGAGCAGTACACATGCCCTTTGGTCGATAGTCGGATATCACGTCTACGCCAGAGACGGCGTAAACTGGCATATTCGTACTTAGATTTCGTCAGAAATCAACCCGTTGGGGCTGATGGTACTTCCGAAAGGTGGTAGATAACGCCTTGGTCTAGCGACTATGTCACGTGAAAACTAGAAAGCGCTATTCAAAACTTCGCTTATACTAAAGCTTGAAGTTCTAGATTCCATTGGGAATCCAAAGCTATGAATACATGTAGAATACATATTCGTTAGACAGTAAAAGAGTATTCTACGTTGGTGGTTCAGCGGTAGACTTCTCGTCAGCCATACATGTGGTCCGCGGTTTGATCCCCAGCCGACTCACGCCTAAACCTTTCTAAGCTGGCAGATAGGCAGGTAAAGAAGGAAGGTTGGGCATGGGACCAGTAATCCCACCCAGAACTCTAACTTGAAGCCTTATGTTCCACTGGGAACGTAGAGGAACGAAATAAAAATCCATGAATTTGCTAACCAGGTTATGCTCTTCAACAGGTAAGTATTCCTAGCTGATGTGAATAAAGAAAAAAGATACTCCCGTTGCCCTGTTCTGGAACACCTGTCCTGATAGAATCTGGATATCCAAACTAACCAACAAACCAATTTAAAAAAAGTCATCTACAGAATACACTGGGATCTTGCTAAAAGAGTACGAATCAAACTTCTTCACATCACAGAAGCATTTGCGACTCTTGTGTTGAATGTTGAAATCTCCACACGGAAGATATTTGTCCAGTCAACGAACCTACAGAGGACCTCATCTGTTACAAATTTTTTTAATTCTACTCAGTTCCTCATTTACTTATATGATACTGATATGTTAGTGTTTCGGGAAACATAAGCGTAGTTTTTTTCTATATCAAATCAAAGATATCTTGTCTGTGCTTTAAACTTGAAGTTTCGGCATACAACATACTCTGTTTTACTTCATGAAAAACTGGAATATTTGAAGTAATTTGGTGGGTGGTGACTAGCAGTTGGATCCAAGATGCGCACATTTCGTTCTATTTAGGACTCATCATCCGGATGTATCTGCATTCCCCAGTGAATGATGATGTTCTTAGCGAGACTCGAACCTAATACCCATCGTTTAAAACACCAACGAGTTACCTAATAATGATAATAATAATAATTTGCTTTATTCCAAAACAGTACTTGTGATACAGAATGGAATTCTCAGCATTTTTACTACAGTACTGCATCCAGTTAGTACATTATCAATAAATAGAATTCTACAAAGATTAAGGAAATCTCAGTTCATTATTACAACAACACATTGGCATGTCGGTAGCAAAGGTAAAGCTGAACAGTGTTTGAAGGTGTTAGAAAAGTAGGATCTGTCATATTTACTGGCGCAAGCGCGAGAAAGAAACAAAGCAGCACATAACGGAAAAAGAGAGAGAGAGAAAAGGAAAAGAAAGAAAATGTTGTTCCTATAAATTATATGAGTTGGAAAGACGAGGCCCAGTTGTTCTACTGACTACTTAATGAATTATAGGTGTCACGCCTAATGCTCTCTTTATCACACAGAACACGAGCTAAGTAAGGTATTGTTGAGTTTTTGTACTTGCTGGTGCGAGCATATAGTTTTCTATATAGGCTTCTGGCTCCTGCCTGATGAGATACAAGGGGAGAGTTGTGAGTGAAGAGGGCGGTGTGAATTAGATAGAATGGATTCGGCCCATTTTTCACATGAGTCCAAGTGCCTGTTGACCAAAATATTAACAAACTGGTTAGGTGGCACAATGCTTGCCCTGCTGACAACCTTTAACATCCTGCGTAATAAGGTATAGTCTTTCTTCAGTAGCCCGGGAAAAACTAAGAAGGAACAATAGAGAATAATAGGCAGAATGCGAGAATTAACGAATTGTAGGAGTAGGGTTTGGGTTATACCAGAACATTTTAAGTTCTTGATGTAGAAGGTAAGACGGAATATTTTCTTAGAAATCAATAAGATGTGAGACGACCAGGAGAGATCAACAGATAGAATGACGCCAAGGTATTTAATTTCCGATTTGGTTTCTATTTCAGTGCCGTCTATGTTGCACACCTCGTGATAGCCAACTAGTTTGTTTAGGTCAGATTTATGCCTAAAGGTGAAAACGACTGTTTGGCATTTGGAGGGGTTAGAGTAAGACTGTTTTCCTTGGACCACTGGCTGATTTCTGATAGCCATTAAGTTTAGAGCAGTCACTTTGACATTTGACAGGCAAAGATACCTACTAGACTCCCTGGGTCATAACAGCCGCCTGTTGTTCCACGGGGATCAGCTGTTATTTAACTAAGTTTGGCTATTTCCGTTGTGTGGTTGGACCAAAGTGTTCAGCCTATTGTGGATAATGCTTTACCGTTTGAAAAGATAGGCTTGGCAATGTTCCAGCCTCGACTGGAACTCCTTCATCACTCACCAGGGAATGCAAGTGCATCCAGGACACAATGCACATCCAGCATCCCACTGCTAGCCATCATTCACCAGCTTACCTCCAATAATGTCCTTAGACATGGAGTGTGGCGACTTGAACTGCCGCACATATGTGCAAAGTTCTATGTCGAAAATCGACCGACCGAAGTCCTTAGACATCGTCAAAGTATCCGTATCAACAGCCCACATGTCAACAAAAGCCGAACACTTCGGTCCAATCAATCAACGGAGAAATCCAAAATGAATTCAGTAAAAACTGAAATATATTTTAAATATTAACTAACTGGTCATTGGACTTTCGAAAGTTGAAATCCGTTTACAGTATTCAGTTTTTTCTAAAATTCCCTGTAGTTTTGGCTAGTTTGTGTCATTATTCATCACATGTATATTCTGCCGAAATTAAATACGTCCACCGTACTTTGTGTCCGGCTGCAAAATGTGCTTGTGATCACTACCTGGTCTGGCTAATATACTGCGCCTTTAATTTGCTCAACAGAATACCAATGTGAACTCGGAACACTCAGATCTACTGAAGAAATCCCTTAAAGTTTTATATGTAATTAGACCAAACCTGTTAAATGGAGTGAGTTCAAGACCGTGAATGGCTTTTAGTCTCCTCCTCACACGATCTCCTCCATGTCACCTGTGAACCTGCCTCCAGCCCTCCGTTTCCTATTCCCGCTTCACTCAAGTGCTGGCATGTTATGTTTCTCAACGATCTCCACAGCTTATGTGCGATCGACTTCCATTCTCTTCTGCATATTTGTTGGTCCATGGGTTCTCCACTGTTTCGCCTAACAGTTAGAATTCCATGTTGCTGGCCAGCCATCTGATCTTGAGTGTGGAGAGCAATTAGATGTCGATGAAAGTCAGCAGTAGCCTAATAGAAGCACTAACCTGACATTAGTGTTAAAGATCCAGATCCTGTTTTCTGTGCTGCTTGCAGTTGACTTCCACAGTGATTTCACAGAGATAAATGTCTGTCTAAACCTTTAAGCTCACAAGGCTTCCAAGCTTCAAACATCGTGAGAACTTTCCATGTCGCCATGCTTATTTTGCCTTTCATCAAAAGAAAACAAATCAGATGACTAGCCTGTCTAGGACTGTCATCAGCTGTTACCACTAAATCTCCCCGATTCCAGCAGTATCATAAGTCTATTGTTTACATTTCTTCTGTGCGCTGGAAGTTTCACTAACGAGTAGATTGATTTTCCAGGATAGAGTCACGAACTCTACGCCGAAACCCCCTATTTTTTCCACCCTTAAGACCTACTGGTAAACTAAGAGAGAATGGAAAATAATTGAGCAAAGAATATCCTTTTCGATAATTTCCTCCTCCTCTAGCTCTAAAATTATATATATATATGTTAATATACATAGAATATTCTAGAATAGTGTCGTCATTCACAATATTGGTGTATTTTAAATAATATCGACTTTTAAAGTAATATCAATGGAATTAAAGTTCATTAAAGGTGCTTAAATTATAATAATAATAAAAATATGATAGAAAATAGAATATCAACTAAAATTGAGGAAATTTCTACAAAAATTCAGGATCATTCGAACCTAGATGGCCAAGGTAAGGACAATGTCTGAACTAGCTTCTTTTGGACGCACAAATTAGGCTTCTTAATATGGATCTCAACAGCCTCAGCAATATTTAGTAAACGAACTCTTAAGGCGAAGTTAAGATTTGTTGGTATGCAGTAAATGATCGTGAAAGCCTGGTTAACATCAATCTTGTGTTCTGTATCCACAAGATTGATATAGAATAGCGCTACAAATAGATTTTGTTTGTCCTTTTTTTAACCACGCAGGATGATTTTCGGAAATCCGACGAGAAACGCGCCTAATTGTTCAGCCTATGTAACTGGCTCCACAGGAGCAGTTAAATTGGTAGATAAACATGGAAGAGTTGAAATCAGGCAGTTTATCTTTTACTCCCGAACGCAAAATAGGGGTGGTTTTGAAGACACAGTGTAATCCAGCAGCAGGGAATGCTATTTTTACCGCATTTCTAAGGCGTTATCTTAGTATCTGACTGATGTTGTCCTCAAAGAACTGAATTTGTAAGAATAAAGCCTTTAAGGAACTGTTAGTACCTTGAGCTGCTTTGATTTTAGATTCATATTCTTATCAAATAACTTTTCTGGATAACCATTTTCACCCAGCAACCGCTTAATGTTATTATGTTCCTCATCAAGACATTTATCCGGGCAGATTGCTCTTGCTGTGTGAATCAAGTACTCTATCAGATTGCGTTTGTTAGTTCAGACATTATCCTTACCTTGGTCATCTAGGTTTGAATGATTCTCAATTTTTGTAGAAATTTCCCCAATTTTAGTTGATATTCTATTTTCTATCATATTTTTATTATTACTATAATTTAAGCATCCTTAATGAACTGTAATTCCATTGATCTTACTTTACAAATCGATTCTATTTAAAAAACACTAATGCTGTTATTGACTACTAATCTAGAATATTCTATGTATATAAACATATGCATAATTGTAGAGCGAGAGGAGGAGGAAGTTATCGAAAAGGACATTCTTCGTTCAATTATTTTATGTTTTATAGATTTCTGAATGAATATTTTCGCTTTATTAGGAGGGAATAATTTTATTAACTAGTTTACTAGGGCTTCAATCTGACCATACTCCATATTCCTAGCCGGTCACCCAAGTAACCACCAACCTGGACCAACTTATCTTTAATGATATTAAAAGAACAGGTTTTTTCAGCGTGAGAAGAAAAGAATTACTTATCCAAGTAAAAGAGTATTTCTTTTGGAGATCCCACTTCATGCAGCTTCAGAAGTGTACTGAATAACCTCCAGTTTAAAACACGCGCTAACATGAAAAATAAATTAAGGACTGAACTGTCGAAAACAATGACTGTTAACAGACATAAACAATATAAATTTAATAATCGTGATTATTTTTGGCTTGATTGCATAACACGTAAAAAAAAAATGTTCAGTGAATCAATATTTATCAAGCTGAGCATGGAGACAGGAAACATTTGATACTGAGTAAAAAGAAGTGAATAGAATAGAACAGAGGAGTGTAAAACTGTTTTTGAAGACTTAAAATATTATAAACATGAATAAAGCACGATTTAAACAAATTTATCTACTTTTGCGAGACTGCATCGTTAACAGGAATAACAGGTGCTGGCCTTGAAGATAAATGTGTAATTCTCATGGAATTCAGTCATTTTCACGTGAGTGCATAAGACTTCCTATTCTTTATTGTCCTTAGTGTCTAGAGGGAGTGTACCAATAATGAATAGCCATTTTGAAGACTAATGTCAATAAATTCATGTTTCCGGCATTAATCGTTTTTATACGGAAAGTTCTGTCCATTTGGCTGCTCAAATTAACGTTTCTCATTTGATCTCCACTCCACGACCTGTCGTACTATGTAGCGTACTGATCTCCTCAGCGTATTTCACATCCATCTCCATTTCCCGCTACCTATTTTCTGAGCGACTGGTTCTTCGATGATCCGTCTAAATAGTTTGTTTTCTGGCTGGCAGCCTGACCCTCAGTATTAAACAGAAGAGGTAGGTGTTGGTGAAAGTCTGCAAAAGACTGTTGGAAATGCTTTTGATGAATCGTGCTTCAGGTCTCTGAACCGTATAGAAGAACTAACTGATTTGACACTCGTGTCGATCTTGTTCCTTATACTAATTGCAGCGGACTTCTGCACTAATTTCACAATAATAATGTTCCCTCTTGCTTCGTCAATCCTAGTTAGCTTTGACATTCTTATGAGTGTCACCCTTAGTTGAAACGATGCTGTCTAGATAAGTGAGAGAGGTGACTTTCAGCAAATTTCTCCCTTTAATGGTGATTGGCACTTGTTATTGTTAGTTAGATATGTCTTATTCACCTCTATGTTTTCCAAATTCGTCTGAACACTATTTACCCGAATATCACCCAGCGTTAAATTAGATTTTATTTCTGTCTAACCACAGAGCTTTTACAATTAGAATATTAAAAGATAATTCAGCGAAGAAACTTTTCTCTATCGACGAAATCATCTTCAGAGGCTGTACAGTCGTATTTATCTTTACCACAAATGTATAGTAGTCTATTACTGAGTGATAGGAGGTGACATAATTGACATAATTACTCAGAAGTGGCTTTAGAAGTAAGAAATAAAAGTTGTAAATTACGTGGTACTCAGCGGCACAAAAAGTTAGAAATTTGATAAGGTTAAAATTGCTATTTAGTGAGGATGAAGGTAGTTGAGTGTCAATTTAACAAGTGTGAAGAGGGTGTGAAAATGTACATTAGGGACATATGAGAGTGATAATAGTGAAATACTTATTAAAGCAAAAGCAAACTAAAAGTAAAATTGAAAATTTATAAAAAATTAAATTTCTTTTACAGGGAACAACTAGTGAAGAGGTTACGACCAAGGTAGAGTAAGAGACTGGACAAAATGTTTTTGTATACAGAGTTCGTAGTTGTATTGACGAATCGCCAGCGCCTCCGCCCTACACAAATGCCGAAACCTGGTGCCCTTTGTACCATTTGGCCTCACCTTGTGGATGATCTTGAAAGAAAACTTCAGTGGAGCTGCGTGACTTCAGTTCATCAAGTGCTCGAGAATTGAGCTAGTAACTGTCTTGCATTGTCATTTCGCTAACCATGCCGCGTAATTTTCGGAAATGTTTTTGGAAAGTGTGCACTTTGTGCGGCCAGGTGAACTTATCAACACACACTGAAGTGGACTAAAGCTGCAGTTTATCCTTCACACATCCACTGATCATTCGTCGGCCGTAGAAATCGATCTATAGTCCAGCCATAAAGAAGGCTTTCCTCAATCATCTGAATAAGAGGTTCTTCAGAATCTCAGCTGCAGTGTCACCTTTAAATTCAAGGTTCATAAATAGCGGTTTCTTTGGCATAGTTTGAGTTCTTTTAGGCTTTCGCTTTTATTTAATGTATTTCTCGAGCAATCTTGTAGGTTATCCATTTTCTATAAGGACTTGTCTGAGTTGCTGCACTTCCCTGTTGACTGTATCACTTGAACATATCATTCTTACTCTTGAGGATAAGCAGTGGATCATTTTTCTCTTTTTTCTCAAAGGGACAAAACTATGAAAATAAGTGTTGGTTTCCTGTAGACTTACCACCGAAGAGAACTGTCAGACCTTCTTTTTAGCAAAACATCCAAAAAATGGGATTCTGGGTTCATCTCTGATTCCGACGGGAATAGGATGGCATGATGGCAGTCGTTGAACTCTTCAGCTATCATTTCGATATTGGTATATGATGAAAGTATCATCCATGTATCGTTTGTACGAATGGGAACTATCAATAGTGGGTCGTAACATACTATTCTCTAGACTTGCCAGCAAGCAGTGTGCAGTTAAAAGACGAAATGGTGACCCCATTGCCACTCCATCTCTTTGTCTATAGAGCGTGTTGTTGAACTTCTACTGGACATGGAAAGTACACCTCAAAAGAAGTTCATTTAAGTAGTCTACATTATTATCCCCAATGCATTTGCATATAAAGCAAATGGTTTCTGGGATAGAAACATTAGTTAAAGGGGACCTAACATCCATGGATATCATTTTCTTCCCAGGAACATTAGCATCACTTATTGATTATTTACTGAATAGTAACGCAACTGTGCTCATTTCTCCAGTTCATGGTAAGACGTCATTTTAGTAAACTTAGGACTAGACACATGACAAAGAATGAACGCTAATGACCAACCATAAGTATATCTATTACCATTCTACCTGAATAGCTCAGTCTTAGTGTGTCTAACTGCAACAGTGTAGGTTCACATCTAGGGGAAGAAAACGTTTTCATCATTATCACAGATACCTCTCATCGATGAGTATAAATAATCAAAAAATCTAAGTCTAAGGCTTCCTGACAGTCGCCTTCAACCATTTAATAAATTATTATTTTGCCATATTAGTTAGATTATTGTGGAATGTTTTATCTCTCCTTTTCATTTCGAAAAGATACAGGGCTTCAGGCTTTTGAAGTTTCAAGAAAGACTGTGCTGCTTTAACTGCGAGATGCTGTCAATCCCACTGATAACCTTCTCCTTTTTCCCGGCTTATTACCAACTTCTATTAGATTACGAGATGTTTGTGAACAGAGTGACTAGATATCGATTCCGAATCTCTTGCGTGCCTGGTGAGCATTCCACAATTGTAAGACTGTCCTAGACTAATCGCGTAAGTTTTGACTGAAAACAGTGGAACAAAAACATAAAATATAAGTACAACAGTTATGTAGTGAGAATGCTAATTTCACTGAATCAGGTATCATAAACTCTCACTTTTCATTGTTTCTTTTCTCCTTCTGTTGCTCAACACATTTGTTTAGCATCCAGTGCATATGCTCAATTATGTTTTCGAGTTTTTGATAAACGTCGATCAGGCGAATTAACATTCGAGGTAAGCTTATTTAATCTATAAAATTTTGAATCAGTTATCTTCATGTTTAAACTCAGACAGTAGCTTCAATGAGT
>OX235273.1:105184685-105266343 GCA_944472155.2 Trichobilharzia szidati | reverse complement strand
GGATAATTGGTAGTGACTAATATCATGAGTCTAGTACTTGGTGTTTGGTGCAGAGAGAATTCTATCAGTCACGTTCATAATAAGGCCATCATAATCGATGGATGGTCCTAGCAGTAAACTTATAGTTGTTGTTTGATGATTTTAGACGATCGATAGAAAACTATAGACTTAGGTTGCACACTTTTTGACACTCATAAACATGGCATATCTCAGCAAACCTGACTAATAGGATTCAGTCTGCATTAACAATAAGAATTAGTCGCACAACATATGTTACTGCCGTATGTTCTATCAAAATATCCTTCATAGTCCTACAGGGGTTAAACTGTGAGCCCACAAAGCTCAGTGGTAACACCTCTGACTTCAACAATAGGTGATGTGGGCTCGAAACTCAAAAGGGACAAAAGTCCCTTCAAAACTGCATACACGCCTAGTTGACAAGAGCCAAAAATCGCAAAAGCTGGGTAAGGCAAGAATTTCTGCCGATCTCTTCGATTCATCCAACAACATCTCAGGGTTATAAGAGTTGTTTGGAGGATTTCATCATAAGCTGAAATCTATTAGGAGTACTAAACATCTTTTTTGTCCCAACGGGAAGCCGTAACCAGTAGGGTGCAGCAGGTTGAAGGTGAGGCAGTAACTCGTCGAAGAAGACACTGCGAAGTGAGTGCGCTAAGTCATGAATCCGCAGAAGTTAGAATTCATGGACTAGCCATTGGATCGGGTCCCAGTGACTTAATGGTCTACGACCTAGCTCACCTTGTAACCAGAAAGTCGTGGGTTTGAACCATGGCGGTGGGTGGTTACTGATGAAGAGTCCCAAAGTAGGCTGACGAAATGCCTGTGCAGTACCCTCTGGAGGTATTTCAAAGGTTCTCTAACTGTTATCAGCTCATGATGAAATCCTGCAACCAATCAATCAAATCCCTACAAACCAACATTTGAATACTGCCGGTTGGCTTGAGTGGCATCAAACTACTGATTGCAAACAATCAGTAGTGTGTAGACTTAGGAAAATGCTAATACAGTTCAGAGAATCGGTATTTCACCAAAAGTATTTCTAACTTGTTACTGAAAATCCCCAATAGAAGCTGCGTTCTATGGCTCTGTACGGAAAATCAAGTACCTATTTAGCAACGATCAGCAACACGGAACTCTTTCAGCATTAGCGAACTAGACAAGAATCTACTATTTAGCAGACATACCAAATGGATCAAACACATGCTGAGAAGACTGCTGATCACAGAACAAATAATCGATTACAACAGGAACTATTTAACATTAAAATTTGGAAGTGTTGATTTTGTTGACATTGTGTTTGATTGATTGGAGGATTTCCTCGCGAGCTGACATCAGTTGGAGAACCATTGGGAAACCTGAGAGTACTGAACAGATATTTCGTCCCAATCTGGGACTCTTCATTAGTACGCACTCTGTGGTAGCTGAAGTGCCCAAATTGCTTTGACTAACAGATTGAGTGGCGAATGAAATCAAAGCCAACATTATCTCTACGGTATATTTCATCGTGTTAAAGCATACACAGACGCAAGCAAGTAATGATATCAACTATGTGTTAAACTGGAGTTAACAGAGATCTTAACGTAAATCAGACTTACTTCCTAATAAAAGACACTCCATACAGGTAAAACGTTGAGTAGCAGGTGAACAAAAAGATCAGTAATAATACAAGTTTAATTCATCAATGCAGAATTTCGAAAGCATCATTTGCTGTGAGGTTGGAGCTGAAAATTATATCAAGAGGGATAATGGCAGGTTTGCAATTAAGGTCAAGAAACCTTCGGGAATCACAGCGTTCGCCGAATTTCCATAAGACATACTTATTGACTTAGAATCGATTCTCTCTGTTACCATGTTTGCCTTTCTACTGAAGAGCCTGAAAAAGACGAAATGTCTATCCAGTACACTCTGGTTTCCAATACTTCACCAAATTATACGGATCATTGACCAAAATTGAAACCAAGCAAAGTCCTACAAAGCGACTCCCGAAAATTAATCTGATGCTTACTAGTGACTGACTACAAGACAAAGTTGCCTGGAATTTCGGTGGGTAGTCACCAAGTCAGTTATGAGGAAAATTACTAAACGATAACATTGTTTTGTTGTCGCACTACATATCGCGAATCGGCTGAAGTTAGACGTAATGAGCTATTGAACTTCGTACCAATGGCTGAATGATTAATGGGCTCATTTCATGACTTCAAGGTCCATGGCATTATCCAAAAATAGAGCAAGTGCTGCGTACTTGTGGAGAGTTCCAAACTAGGAAGAAGCACGTTGTAGGCACCTATTGGTTTCAGTGGTTCACTTAATGATATTGACCAGTGCTCAGACTTGATTTCGTAGGATTTGTTCATACTAAGGGTTATCTGCTGTTGTATGTGAATCGAATGAATTCCAGCCATTTCGGTAAATGAACACCTAGAAAAAATGCCATGGACCACAACTCTGAGTCACTTGTTTAATGTGGCTGGGAGCGGGATCGAGGACACATATCCCGTACTGTTTAGGACTCGCTTATTGAGTACACTTGTGGGTCATATTGTTCACAGTGAGACTTAAATTGAGAACCCATCGCTTTAGAGATCCCCTAGGCTAGTGCGCCACTTCTTGTGCAATGGGTGTCATTTGGAACTGTGTATTCATGTTTATGATTTCCCGCTGATCGGAAAAATGAGCAACAGTTCCCCTTTTTTTTGTGTAGCCAGTTATACTAGTCGTTCGATACGTATTCTGTCTAAAAGGGTTCAAGTAGTAGTGGCTCTATAAGAAGTGCAGTGGTTGAACACCTTGTCAACACTGGTTACTCCATCTGAACAAACGCCTCCTTGAAACTAATCTGCAAAGTCTTCTCACACAACAAAGTTATACCGATTAATCATTTTTTCATACTTGTTGCGTCATCCCAACCTCTGTTCCTTTTTCTAATTTCCAATCAGTCATTCCCTTCTTGATTACACCTTGAATCATGTAATACATTCTCTAGAACAACTTTGCCAGTATCTGACTGGTCTTTTATAAATTCTTCGTTGTGTATAATTACACGAGTTGATCACAGATTAATATCAGTTAGAGAACAATTGAAAACCAGGGAGTACTGGACATCTGTTTCATCCCAGTTTGAAAATCATCAACAGTAGGCACTCATCACCACGGTTCGGACCCAGGACCTGCCGGTTACAAGACAAGCTCGTATACCATTCAGCTACTGACACCCACCCAGTGGGTGCGTACTGCCGATGATTCCCAAAGCAGGCTGAAATAGCTGTCCAATACTCCAGTACTGGTTTCAGTGGTTCTCTAACTGATATCAATCCATGATCAACTCGTTTAGGCAAATCAAATCCTTACAAACATACTATAGAAAGTATATAATTACGATTGTACAGCTTATAAAAAAGAATCGTCGAAAAGAAATTTTTTCTTCGCCGTTTACACCATTCTCTTATAGTTTTCTTTGTTTTTAATGTTCATCATGATTACAACTCACTCAGTAAGTTGTTCATCTTATTACGTAACTGCAATACACTGCAATATTTGGCTCCTCTCATCCACTGACTTACTTCATTCGTTTATCTAGGGAGCATTGTCTCAACCAAAGGAGGAACGGACGAGGATGTCGAATCGAGAATTAGGAAGGCGAGAAACACATTCATCAACCTGAAACCAATCAAGAAATCTTCGTCACTCACCATCAACAACAAAATTCGGATTTTCAATACCAACGTCAAGTCACTTCTTCTATACGGATCTGAAACTTGGTGGGTCACCAAGAATATTTCCAACAGCCTGCTGCAAACCTTTATCAACAACTGTCTTCGCTCTATACTCAAGATCAGATGGCCGGAAAGAATCACCAACAAGAAAATATGGGAACAAACAAAACAAGAACCAGTCGCTCAACAAATATGCAGGAGAAAGTGGAGATGGATTGGACACTCGCTGAGGAGGCCGCTGGGTGATATCTTGCGTCAGGCCATAGCTCGAGTGGAACCCGAAAGGGAAGCGGCGGAGGGACGTCCAAGGGTGACATGGAAGAGATCGTGTGAAGAGGAGCTGAAACAGCATGGACTAACATGGATGCAGGTGAAAAGTACAGCAGAAGACAGAAGCAAGTGGAGACGTGCAGTTAAAGCCCTATATTCCATTGGGAATCCAAGGGAACAATAATAATAATATAATAATCCACTGATTAATATTAACAACTGTGCTTGTGACAAGTCATCCCTTATCACTTACTAAATATAAATGCGATTTTGCAGCTAAAGAGAAAGATGAATTCGCCGAATAGAGTCTCTTCACTGAACCACGTGTTTTCATTTCCCTTGGTATCTGTTTATGTGCCTAAATAAGACTTCAATATCTACAAAAAGGAATCCTCATGAGATTACATATCTCCTTTATTTGGGCAAATTTAATCCCTACCTATGCTTCGGCTTATTTGCAGTATTACTTCAATCAGGAAAATAATCAACTCTAATTTTTTTCTCCACATTTTTAAACTTGTTTTTCTTACATATATTTCATTCTTTCTTATCAGATTTGTCCGTCAGGCGTTGCAAATAAAGAATCATTTGTAGGAATTTATCAAAGATTTTTCCCTAATCGAGGTAAGTTGCTTCAACTTATTTTGTTGTGGGATGTTATTGCTGTTTCTCCTATCCTATTCGTTTACAAAAAATCTTTGGAGCGAAAGGGGAAAAACAGAGTAGTGTTCAAGTTATCTCTTTGTATTAGTTATAGCCACAATTTTTATTTCCCTTTGGAAGAATATTGATGGACGGACGAGTTGTCTGACGATAGGCATGTAAACTCTTGGTAAAATCAATAACAGTTACTCAAGTGTAAATGTCTGGAAAATGCCTTCAAGCAAAGTATTTTTTAACTGTTAAATATCACTGTTTCGTCAGTGTTTTATCACATTACTACGGGTTTTTCTTCCCAGGGGACCCACTTTTAATATCCACCTGGAAGGTCATAAACTTGAAAAGGTGGTAGATTAGGCCTCGGTCAAGTGAAAACTGAAGAGCGCTACTCAAAGCTTCAAATATTAAAGCTTGAAGTTCTAGATTCCACTCGGAACACAAAGCAATGCAGACATGTAGAATACATATTCGTTTGACAGTTAAAAAGTAGTCCACGTAGAATTCTCGCCAGCAATACATGTGATTTGTGGTTTGACCCCCAGCCGACTCACGCCTAAACCTTGCTAGGATGGCAGTAAGGCAGGTGGAGAAGGAAGGTTGGGCGTGGGACTAGTAATCCCACCAAGTAAATATGACACCACTGCTACCAAAACGTCAGAACTCTAGCTTGAAGCCCCATGTTCCACTGGGAACGTAGAGGAACAAAACAGAAATCCATGAATTTGCTAACCAGGTTATGCTCTTCAACAGGTTAGTATTTCTAATTGATGTTAATAAAGGCAAAAGATACTCCCGTTGCCCTGTTCTAGAACACCTATCCTGATGGAATCTGGATATCTAAACTAACCAACAAACCAATTTTAAAAAGTCATCTACAGAATACACTGGGATCTTGCTAAAAGAGTACGAACCAAGTTAACGAGTCTACAGCGGACCTCATCTGTCTTAACAACGAATAGATAATCTTTCGTCGTTTTCTTTCATAATTGCATTGGTTTCTTCTCTAACTGCGTATTAAATTTCCACTCCTAATTATTTTGGTTGAATTCTACTCAGTCCCATCAATTTACTTATTTGATACTTATACATTAGTGCTTCGGGAAACATAAACATAGTTTTTCCAGTGAAATCAAAGATATCTTGTCTTCACTTTTAAGTCGAAGTTTCAGCATATAAAATACTCCGTTTTACTTCATGAAAAACTGGAATATTGGAAATTATTTGTTAGGTGATGGCTAGTGAATCTCCAGTGAATCATGATGTTCTCAGCGAGACTCGAACCTAGTACCCATCGTTTAAAACGCCAAAGCGTTATCCGCTAGACTACTTGGACCACAAGAGCCATCTGTTGTGCCACGGGTATCAGCTGTCATTTAATTAATTTTGGATATTTCCGTTGATTAGTTGGGCCAAAGTGTTCGGCATATTGTGGATAATGCCTTGCCGTTTAAAAAGATGGGCTAAGCAGCGTTGCAGCCTGAATGGAAACACCTGCATCACTCACCAGGGAATTCCGGTGCATCCAGACGACGGGTTCGAATTAGGACACAGTGCTCATCCACCATCTCACTGCTAGTCATTATACATCAGCTTACCTCAAATTAAGTCCTTAGACATCGTCGAAGCATCCGTATCAACAGCCAACACGTCAACAAATGCTGAACACTTCGGTCCAATCAATGAATGGAGAAATCCAAAATGAATTCAGTAAAAACTGGAATATGTTTTAAATATTAACTAACTGGTCATCGGACTTTCTTAAGTGTGATATCCGTTTAGAGTATTCAGTATTTTCTAAAAGGTACTTTTAGTTTTGGGTAGTTTGTGTCATTATTCATCACATGTATATTCTGCTGAACCTGAATACGCCTACCGGGCTTTGTGTTTGGTTACAAAATGTGCTTGTGATCACTACCTGGCCTGGCTAATATAGTGCGTCTTTAATTTGTTCAATAGAATACCAATGTGAACTCACAACACTCAGATCTACTGAAAAATTCCTCTAAAGTTTTTTATGTCATTGGACCAAACCCATGAAATGGAGTGAGTTCAAGACCGTGAATGGATTTTAGTCTCCTCCTCACACGATCTCCTCGATGTCACCTGTGGACCTGCCCCCAGCCCTCCGTCTCCCATTCCCGCTCCACTCAAGTTCTGGCATGTTATGTTTCTCAACGATCTCCACAGCTTATGTGAGATCGACTTCCATTCTTTTCTGCATATTTGTTGGTCCATGGGTTCTCCACTGTTTCGCCTAACAGTTAGAATTCCGTGTTACTGGCCAGCCGTCTGATCTTGAGTATGAAGAGCAATTAGATGTCAATGAAAGTTAGCAGTAGCCTAAAAGAAGCACTAAACTGACATTAGTGTTAAAGATCCAGATTCCGTTTTTTGTACTGCTTGCAGTTGACTTCCACAGTGATTTCACAGGGCTTCCAAGCTTGAAACATCGTGAGAACTTTCCATGTCCCCATGCTTATTTCGCCTTACGTCAAAAGAAAACGAATAAGCTTACTAGCCTTGCTAGGAATGTGATCAGCTGTTACCACTACATCTTCCCGAGTCCCGCGTGTCACAAGTCTAATGTTTACATTTCTTCTGTGCGCTAGAAGTTTCACTAATGAGTAGATAGATTTTCCAGGATAGGGTCACAAACCTTACGCCGAAACCCCCTATTTTTTTCCACCCTTAAGACCTACTGGTAAACCAAGAGAGAATGGAAAATAATTGAGCAAAGAATATCCTTTTCGATAATTTCCTCCTCCTCTACCTCTAAAGTTATATATATGTTTATATACATAGAATATTCTAGAATAGCGTCGTCATTAACAATATTGGTGTATTTTAAATAATATCGGTTTTCAAAGTAATATCAATGGAATTAAAGTTCATGAAAGATGCTTAAATTATAATAATAACAATAGTAAAGATATAGTAGCAAATAGAATATCAACTAAAATTAGGAAATATCTACAAAAACCTGAGTATCATTCAAAACTAGATGGCCAAGGTAAAGATATTGTCTGAACTAGCTTCTTTTGGACGCATAAATTAGGCTTCTTAATGTGGATCTCAACGACCAGATTCAGCAATATTTAGTAATCGAGTTCTTAAGGCGAAATTAAGATTTGTTGGTATGCGGTAAATGACTCTGAAATCCTGATTAACATCAATCTTGTGTTTTGTATCCAGAAGATGAGATAGAATAGCTATACGAATACATTTTGTTTGTCCTTAACCTAAACACACAGGGTGATGTTCCGAAATCCGATGAGAAACAAGCCTAACTGCACGGCCTATGTAACTGGCTCCACAGAAGCAGATAAACTGGTAGATACACATGGAATAGGTGAAATCTGGCAGTTTATGTTTTACTCCCGAACGCAAAATAGGGGTGGTCTTGAAGACACAGCGTAATCCAGAAGCAGGGAATGCTATTTTTACCGCATTTCTAAGGCGTTATCTTAGTATCTCGCTGATGTTGTCCCCAAAGAACTGAATTTGTCAGAATAAGGTCTCTTTAGGAACTGTTGGTACCTTGAGCTGCTTTGATTTTAGATTCATATTCTTATCAATAAACTTTTCTGGATAGCCATTTTCACCCAGCAACCGTTTAATAGTATTAAGTTCCTCATCAAGACATTCATCCGAGCAGATTGCTCTTGCTCTGTGAAACAAGTACTTTATATCAGATTACGTTTGTTAGTTCAAACATTATCCTTACCTTTGCAATCGAGGTATGAATGATTCTCAATTTTTGTGGAATTTTCCTAATTTTAGTTGATATTCTATTTGCTACTATATTGTTATCGTCATTATTATAAATTAGGCATCTTTAATGGACTATAATTCCATTGTGATCTTACTTTACAAATCGATACTATTTAAAAAAACACTAATATTTTTATTGACAATTATTCTAGAATATTCTGTGTATATAAGCATGTATATGATTGTAGAGCCAGAAGAGGAAATTATCGGAAAAGATATTCTTTGCTCAATTATTTTATGTTTTATAGATTTCTAAATGAGTATTTTCGCTATATTAAGCGAGAATTATTTTATCAACTAGTTTACCAGGGCTGAAATCTGACTATACCCGATATTCCTAGCCGGTCATCCAAGTAAGCACCAACCTGGATCAACTTAACTTTAATGATAGTACAAGAACAGTTTTTTCCAGCGTGATATGTTAGGCGACGATAAACGACACTTTTTGAGAAGAAAAGAATTATTCATCTAAGTAAAAGAGTTCTTCTTTTGGAGATCCCACTTCATGCAGCTTCAGAAGTGTACTGAATAACCTCGAGTTTGAAATACGAACTAACATGAAAAATATGTTAAGGACTGAATTTTCGAAAACAGTGACTGTTAACAGACATACACACTATAAATTTAATAATCGTGATTATTTTTGGCTTGATTGCATAACACGTAAAACCTGTTCAGTGAATCAATATTTATCAAGCTGAGCATGTAGACAGGAAACATATGGTACTGAGTAAAAAGAAAAGAATAGAATCAAGGCAGTAGAAAACTGTTTTTGAAGAATTGAAATATTATAATCATGAATGAAGCACGATTCAAACAAATTTATCTACTTTTGCGAGACTGCATCGTTAACGTTTTTGTGTAAAAGAAATAAGCAACCTAGACAGAAATAACAGGTGCTGGCCTTGAAGATAAATGTGTAAATCTCGTGGAATTCAATCATTTGCACGTAGGTGCATAAGGCTTCATATTCTTTAGAGGGGGTGTATCAATAATGAGTGAAGACTAATGTCAACAAATTCATGTTTTCGGCAATAATCATTTTTATCCGGAAAGTTCTGTCCATGTGGCTGCACAATTACGCACATGTTTCCATTTCTTTCTTCCATAATCTGCTCCATGACACCCTTGGATGCCCAAATTAACGTTTCTCATCCGATTTCCACTCGATGACTTGTCGTGCTATGTCACCCACTGATCTCCTCAGCGTATGTCACATCCATCTCCATTTTCCGCTACATATTTCTTAAGCGACTGGTTCTTCGATGGTCCGTCTCAAGAGTTTCTTTCCTGTTAGGCGGTCTGACCTCCAGTATCTAACAAAGGAGGTAGGTGTTGGGGAAAGTCTGCAAACGCCCGCTCGAAACGCTTTTGATGTCTCGTGCTCCAGATCTCTGAACCGTATAGAAGAACTAACTGATTTGCCACTAGTGTCGATCTTGTTCCTTATGCTGATTGCAGCGGACTTCTGCACTAATTTCACGATGATAATGTTCCCTCTTACTTCGTCAATCCTGGTTAGCTTTGACATTCTTATGAGTGTCACCTTTAGTTGAAACGGTACTGTCTAGATAAGTTAGAGAGGTGACTTTCTGCAAATTTCACCTGTTAATGGTGACTGGCACTTGTTATTGTTAATTAGATACATCCTCTTCACCTCTGTGTTTTCCAAATTCGTCTGAACACTATTTACCCGAATATCACCCAGCGTTAAATTAGATTTTATTTCTGTCTAACCACAGAGCTTTTACAATTAGAATATTAAAAGATAATTCAGCGAAGAAACTTTTCTCTATCGACGAAATGATCTTCAGAGGCTGTACAGTCGTATTTATCTTTACCACAAATGTATAGTAGTCTATTACTGAGTGATAGGGGGTGACATAACTGACATAATTACTCAGAAGTGGCTTTAGAAGTAAGAAATAAAAGTTGTAAATTACTTGGTACTCAATGGCACAAAGTTAGAAATTTGATAAGGTTAAAATTGCTATTTAGTGAGGATAAAGGTAGTTGAGTGTCAATTTAACAAGTGTGAAGAGGGTGTGAAAATGTACAAAAGGGACATATGAGAGTGATAATAGTGAATTAATTATTAAAGCAAAAGCAAACTAAAAGTAAAATTGAAAATTTATAAAAAAATTAAATTTCTTTTACAGGGAACAACTAGTGAAGAGGTTAAGACCAAGGTAGAATAAGAGACTGGACAAAACGTTTTTGTATACAGAGTTCGTAGTTGTATTGACGAATCGCCAGCGCCTCCGCCCTACACAAATGCAGAAACCTGATGCCCTTTGTACCATTTGGCCTCACCTTGTGGATGATCTTGAAAAACAAGTTCGGTGGAGCTGCGTGACTTCAGTTCATCAAGTGCTCGAGAATTGAGGTAGTAACTGTCTTGCATTGTCATTTTGCTAACCATGCCGCATAATTTTCAGAAATGTTTTTGGAAAGTGTGCACTTTGTGCGGCCAGTATAACTAGCTCCACACGAGCAGGCGAACTTATAAACACTTAATGGCCGTCCAAAGCGTCAGTTTATCCTTCAAACATCCATTGATCATTTGTTGGCTGCAGAAATTGATCCATAGCTCAGTCGTAAAGAAGGCTTTCCTCAATGATATGAATAAGCGATTCTTCAGAATCTCATCTGCAGTGTCACCTTTAAATTCAACTTTCATAAACAGCAGTTTCTTAGTCACCGTCTGGGTTCTTTCAGACTTTTGCTTTTACTTCATGTATTTCTCGAGGAATCATGTAGGATATCAATTTTCTATGAGGACTTGTCTGAGTTGCTGCACTTCCCCGTCTAGTGTATCACTGGAACATATCCTTCTTATTCTTGAGGATAACGAGTGGATCATTCTTCTCTCTCTTCTCAAAGGGACCAAACTATGAAGATTCGTGTATCGAACATTCAATGTTGGTTTTTTGTAGACTGACCTCCGAAGAGATCTTCTTATCAAAACATCCAAAATATCAGATTCCGAGTTCATCTCTGATTCCGATGTGAAGTGGATGGCATGACGGCAGTCGCTGAATTTATCAGCTATCATTTCGATGTTGGTATATGATGAAAGTATCATCCGTGTATCGTTGGTACAAATGGAAACTATCAAAAGGGTGTCGTAACATACTATTCTCTAGACTTGCCAAGAACCAGTGTGCAATTAAAGAAACGAATGGTGACCCCATTGCCACACCACCTCTTTATCTATAAAGCGTGTTGTTGAACGTGAACTAGACATCGAAAGTACACCTCAACAGTAGTTCATTTAAGTAGTGGATCGAAACACCCACGTCTACATTATTATCCTCAATGCATCTGCATATGAAGCAAATGGTTTCTGGGATAGAAACATTAGTTAAAGGGGACGCAACATCCATGGATATCACTATCCTCCCTGATACATTATTATTATTGTTCATTTGTGTTCCTAGTGGAACATAGGGCTTCAACTGCACGTCTCCACTTGCTTCTCTCTTCTGCTGTACTTTTCACTTGCATCCATGTTAGTCCATACTGTTTTAGTTCCTCTTCACACAATCTCCTCCATGTCACCCTTGGACGTACCACTCACTGCCTCCCCTTCGGGTTCCACTCGATCACTGGCCTGACGCGCGATGTCACCCAGCTGCCTCCTCAGCGAGTGTCCAACCCATCTCCACTCTCTCCTGCATATTTGTTGAGCGATTGGTTCTTGTTTTGTTTGTTCCCATAGCTTCTTGTTGGTGATTCTTTCCGGCCATCTGATCTTGAGTATAGAGCGAAGACAGTTGTTGATGAAGGTCTGCAACAGGCTGTTGGAAATATTCTTTGTGACACACTGGCCAAGTTTCTGATCCGTATAGAAGAACTGACTGACTTGACGTTTGTATTGAAAATCCGAATTTTGTTGTTGATGCAGGCTGAGTGACGAAGATTTCCAGATTGGTTTCAGGTTGATGAATATGTTTCTCGCCTTCCTGATTCTCGATTTGACATCCTCGTCGGTTCCCCCTGTAGTTGAGACAATGCTCCCTAGATAAGTGAATGAAGTAACCTCTTTCAAATCCCTCCCGTTGATGGTGATTGGCGCTGGATGTTGTTGCTTTTGTTGTTGTTGGTTGGTTATTTTGATGACCTCCGTCTTGTCTATGTTCACCTGGAGTCCTGTCTTTGCTGCTTCTTTGACCAGTTTGTCAGTTTTCGCTGGTAAGTCTTCGATTTTGTGTGACATCAAACATAAATAATCTGCGAAATTCAGGTCTTCTAGATTCTTCATGTCGTTCCAGGATATCCCTGTCTTCTCGTTTCCCACTGTCTGACGCATAATCCAGTCCACCACAATTAGGAATATCATTGGTGATAATAAGCACCCATGTCTGACTCCTGTGTTTACTGCAAACGCCTCGCTGAGTTTTCCATTGTGGATCACTTGACACGTGGCGTTGTCGTACAGCTGTTGAATAAGCTTGATGAATATTTGGGGTACGCCGTAGTACTCGAGTAGTTTCCCGGATACATTAGCATAATTTATTGATTAGTTACTGAATAGCAACGCAACTGTGCTCATTTCTCCAGTTCTTGGTGAGACGTCACCTTAGTAAACTTAGGACTAGACATATGACAAAGGATAGACGCTGATGACCAACCACAAGTACATCTATTACCATTCTACCTGAATAGCTCAGTCTTAGTGTGTCTAACTGCAACAGTGTGGGTTCAAATCTCTGGGAAGACGACAGTTTCATCAATATCACAGAGACCTCTCATCAACGAGTATCAGTAAGGTCAAAATCTAAGTCTACGGCATCCTAGCAACTGCCTCCAATCATATAATAAATTCATATTTTTCTGAACTTGTCAGATTATTGTGCGACTTTTGTTCGTTCCTCTGCATTCCGCGTACGAAACAGGGCTTCAAACTTTTGAAGTTTTAAAAACGACCGCGAAACGTCAGTCTCACTGACAACCTTCTGCTTTTTCTGGGCTTATTACCAACTACTAGTAGATTACGAGAGGTTTATGAACACAGTGACTAGATAGCGTCGGTGGCACAGTGGTTAGGACTCTCGCCGACCATGCACATGGTCCGGGGTTCGATCCTCTGCCGGCGCACACCCGATATCTATGGTCGGCCTGAATTTGGGCTACCGATATCCATGCTGAAAATTCCACACTTGTACTAAAAATACGGTGTGGAATCAAGCTGTAAATCAAAATCAAATCAATATCGATTCCGAATCTCTTGCGTACCTGGTCAGCATTCCAATGTCCTTGACTAATCAGGTGAGTTTTGAATGCATACAGTGCGACAGAAAAACAGAATAAAATTATTACACTTATGCAATGAGAATGCCAGTTTCACTGAGTCAGGTATCATAAACTCTCACTTTTCACTGTTTCTTCCTTCCTTCTGTCTCTCGACACATTTGTTTAGCATCCAGTGCATATGCTCAATTATGTTTTCGAGTTTTTGATAAACGTCGATCAGGCGAATTAACATTTGAGGTAAGCTTATTTAATTGGTCGAATTTTAAAAATCAGTTATCTTGATGTTTTAATTCAGACAGCTACTTCAATGAGTGGTGTTCTTTCCGAAATGCAGAAAAATGCATTTATTGAAATTACCCCCTCAGTGAAATGATGCAATAAAATTTTAATTTTGAGTTTTATGGAAATTTGGGTTTTGATAGTTGAAATATCTATCTCAACCTAGTTGGTGGCTACTGAATAGATGCACTTTGCAGCTGTACTTTGAAGTTGTGTCCAGTGCAGTTCATCATGTCAAGATGAAATGGGTGCTCATGGAAAGCACTCGTTAAAGGTAGCGTCAGATTATGAGAACGTTTGAATCTATGGTAGTTGAATTCCTGTCCAGTTAATGGTTAATGAACCTAGTTTCGTGCCCTGAAGACGCCGGCTTCAATTCATGATAAGGTCATGAGTGCGGACTGCTAAAATGTCCCGAACTAGAAAAAAAATACCGTCCAATGCTCACATATTTTAACTGATCACTTACGAACGTTGGCGTGTGACGAAATATACACTGATGAAATGACCATTGTAACAGAGACTATTTTACACTAATCAGTCACTAAAGAGCAAGCAGTGTTATGTGTTGAATCCTTAATGTTGCCAATGACTGCAGTGTATCGGTTATGTTCACAATCTGATCCTCGCATCCAGGTTTCATGCTTATTGGCACTTATAAGCCAGGCTCATCTACCCCAATAAAGGAACTGATTCTCACCCCAGTGCGCGGAGATTTGAACTCCGCATCACCTTCTACTGCACATCACCTGTGTTTTTATCAGGGACAGGATATCTGTTTGTAAAATTTTGATGCGATCTAGTGTGGCTCATATGTAGGACAATATAGACATTTCCTCAGTTTTGTACCAATCCGATACAAAATGAATTCGGTCAGATGCCTCAAGAATAGAGAAAGACGAATCTGTACAGATGACTCCATAGAAAATGAGTTAGGATATATCCAAAAGGCTTATCCCAGTAGATTTGTAAGGAGACACATGAACACCAGGTACAGTAAAGAGAAACCGACAACCTTTAAAAAGAAATAACTGTTCATGAAATTGAAATTTAATGGGGACATGGCTAGTGAAGTCTTACATCTGAGGTTATCGACAGCAATAAAACGGACCTGTACTGCCGCCACCCTTTGTTTGTCATTTTCCAGCCGACCAATTATGATTGCTCAAGCGAAATACAAGCTACCTAGCTGTTCCACTTCTATGTGTATCTACAAATTTAGTTGCTTCTGTCGAGAGAGCTATACAGGGCGAACAACTAGACAGCTTAACAAACGCATTAATGAGCATCTTCCTTCATGGTTGGAAAAAGGCTAAATAAAATCTATAAGAAGTTCTATTTTGGCTCATTTGATTGATAGAGGTTACCAAGTGGACAGAAATAGTGCCTTCAAAGTTATCTATCGCATTCCATCGAGCCTTTAGAATGGAATTCGAACCTGCCTGTCAAAAACATAGCTGAAGCTATGGGAATTGGAGAGAACAATCCTAGTCTTTGCAAACATAAGAAGTTTGTTCTACCTTTGTCTCTCCCTTCCTTAGCCTAGGTGAAATTCTAATCAAAACCCTCCCACCCTTTCTTATTCTCCATTTCCTTCGTACTTTTATGATATTTATTTAAACTCTGATTATCTGTCCACTTGACCTTGAGTACTATGTAACTTTTAAGATTTGAACTAATTTATTTATTGAATTGTCCACATATACACACCTATTATTACCTTTGTTATTCTTAGTGCCACCTGCATAAACCTTATTATCAATATTTTGTTATCATTATTATCATCGTTATTAATGACGTTCAAAACATTTACCACACTATTATTATTATTATCTAATTGAAAATGTTCCCTTATATACCTTGTTCTAATAAGGTGAACTCTTAGACCATTAGGCCACTGGGACCCGATCCAATGGCCCATCATATCTAACTTCTGTCAATTCATGACATAGAGTAACTACTGATGAAATCCTCCAACCAATCAAACTAAATTCCCACAAAAAATCAATACTTGAAGATAACACTTGTTGCGCAATTAATTAATACAATTATAATCTTATACAAAAGTAGCTGTAATTTCATTAACTTTTGGTATTTGTAAGGATTTCAATTAACTGTGGAAGACGATTTCATTATAACATGACATCACTGCGAACCAGTGACATCGATGAACACCAGCTTTACACCCAATATGGTTAATTCCATTAGAACTTTAAGACATTCAGTCTCTAGCGATTAATGAGCTACAAACTCATATACAGATTTCGGGTTTCCTAGAGACGTTGAATAATTTCAACGTAGATTTCTTTACAAATCGACAGACGTTAAAATTCAAGTGTCCTTCAGGCTGCCGCTTGTGATATCATCACTGGAACGCGATGTTAGGGAGTAACAAGCCCGAACGGGACCATATTTGTCGATGGTTCTGTCACTAATGCTTTTCGTAACAAAATTAACATTGAAATTACAGTTTATTATCCAAATTTGGTGGGGAAACTGAAAAGTTTTAGTTCCCACTTTCTCTCAGACCATTTTTGTTTTGAAAAGTATTGTTCGAAAATGGAGAAACGCCCAGGTTATATTTTATTAACCAGGTATGGCTTTAATCCATATACATTTATAGTTCTGGACTCAGTCTGAATATAGAACTCTATATAAAAGTGCAATAGTCCGAATTGCAACAGGGCATATAGCACACAAAGCAATATAATGACAAGAACATACTGAGGAAGCAATAAAAACATGGAGAAACATGAACATGTAATGCATCTGGGGTGATTACAAAGAGTAAATGCACCTGTGTTACTGAGATCCCTTTCCAGCCAAGCCGACAACAGATACAAGTTGTTGATTATTAGCGCCACGACCGCTTTAGCCAGGCAGTATACACATTCCTACAGTTAAACAATTTCATTGACTAATGCCAGGTTTCTATTTGATCACTCTTCACTCTTTTCTACCCTAAACCTACATCACAGAGTACTGTTTGACAAGATAGGCGATGACTTAACATGTTCTAGCAGCGTAAGTTAGAATAGTTGGCAAAGTGGTCGGTACACTGAATTATATAAAACTTCATCCATATAGGTAGACAATGAGCCCAAAAAGTGGATTCCAGATACAAGTTCGATCACAAATGTATATTCATCATATAAACACTGGAAATAATTAATTCATGCTAGAGTTATTTCGTTCCGAACTGGGGCTCTTCAACAGTACTCACCCATGACCTCACCAGTGGTCGAATTCAAGACCTAAAAAGTGTCGAATGACTATAATATTCTTTCTGATGTCATTTTTTAAGGGATAATGCTTCTTTGCACTGTAACAGACTATTTGATAAACAAGAATCTATTTTACACATTTATTCCGCCTTAATGAATTTGAATAAAGCGAGAACAACTCTGGTTTGTGCAGAATAATATGGTACCATCATTGTTTATTTTGTTGGCTACTCATCAGCTGCTAGCTTACAGCCTAAATAAATAATTATCACGTTCATGTACAGAAAAGTTTTAACATACTTGCACATTTTACGTGATGTCGTCAGTTGATAGTAGTGAGATTAGTGAACAGTGCTCAGAAAATTATGCTTATATAGATTTTACACAGGCAGTTTAAGTTTATACAAAGTAAATGTATGCATACAGTGGTAAAGGAGTTACGTAATAAAGACGAGGGCTGTGTAAGCTGATGAGTAACTGATAAACTGGGTAACAACAGACTGAGTTCAACTCAAATCATAGAAACAAGAGATAAGCAAAATTACACTATATCAAAAGAGGGAGTGAGGTTTAATCAAAAGATCACGTAATCAAATGAAGGAGATAATAAATGCATCCAGTGACCAAGTGGGCAAGCAAAAGACTGATGAATGCTTCTTTCTAAACGCATTAATCGGGTTTCAGGCATTTGATAAAGATTGCTTCGACAAACATGAAGACAGCTGAACTACTATGTCTACTGACCATTTTAAGCGATTTCACGATATCCACTTCATTAACCCATATTGTTTAAATGCCTGACTATCCCACTATCGTGAGGATTCGTTCCTTGGAGATTTTGAGATGTGGGCACACGTTCAGATAATTAGAGATGTGCCCTACTACTTTCTGTCCTCACAATGTAAGTGATCCCACAGATATACGTAAATTTGTATGCACTCAGGAGCATCTATTTTATAGTTGTCAACAACATTATAAGTTGTTTGCAGTTCAGGCTGTTTTTTTTTAACTTTCATTGTTTGCATGGAGGATTTCATCATGAGCTGACATCAGTTAGAGAACCATTGGAAAACCTGCAGAGAGTACTGAAGAGCTGTTTCGTCCTAGTTTGGGACTCTTCATCAGTGCTCACCCACCGCCAGAGTTCGAACCCACGACCTTCTGGTTACAAGGCAAGCTAGGTTGTAGACCGTTAAGCCACTGGGGCACGATCCAATGGCCAACCCGTGAATTCTAACTTCTGTCAATTCACGACATACCGCGACTATTTTGCAATGTCTTCTTCGATGAGTTACTGCCTCATCTTCAACCTTCATTGTATTATTCTTTTTCCTTTGGTTTTGTTTTATTCTTAATTTAGCAGTTTGCTTGTGGTCTATCAAAATTAACTAGAGGTTCAAATATGGATAAAATTAAATGGATATTTTCACTATATGATATTGATGAAGATGGTTATATTAGTCGATCCGAGTTGAAAGAAGTTGTACAAGCAGTTTATGAATTATTAGGTGATAAATTATTTACAGGGAATACTGTACAAGCTATTGAAGATAGAGTGAATGCAATGTTTATGGTAAGTGTTGATATTTTTTTATTGAATTAATTAATCATGATCTACTTTGATTGAACACTAGTCAGTAACTAGTGTGATGTGTCTGGCTAGTCCTTTTCTTCGTTTGGTGCAGACTGAATTCTGTCAAGAATTGAAAACATTTATTTCCCGATACGAATTTAAAACAAGCAATAAAGGTAAATAAAGCAGGATTTAATGAATTCATCAAATGGGAGCATTAAGAACACTTTTCGCTGACTTATTCTTGTCACGCCTAGAAGCCGGTACCTTGCAGCAACATATACAAGAAACACATGTATACCTAAGATATGTTGACGACATTTTTTTGTCTGTGAAAGCAGATCAAAAGCTGAAGACATGTTGATAAAATTCAACTCATGCCATCCGAATCTCAATTTCACAATAGAACACGAGGAAAACGATACTATAAAATTCCTAGACGTTTTTCTAGCGAAAATGACTAATGGCGCAATTGAAAGACCTATATTTAGAAAGTCTTCATGGACAGGACAGTACATGCATTTCAAGAGCTATGTTCCAGTTCAGTATAAAAAGAATTTAGTTAGAACACTGTTCAACAGAGCACGAAAAATTTGTTCTGACAGTACTATTGAACATGAAATAAAAGCTCTGCAGCATATTTTATCTAAGAATGGATATCGTGAGAAGTTCATAAATAAATACTCTAAAGAAATTAGCCCCTGCAAAACTATCCAAACAGTTCCGAAGAAATCTGTCTATATCAGTTTGCCATTCAAAGGAGATGATATACAGGAAGTAGTCAAACGAAGACTTGACAAAGCTATCAAGAGAACTTATTATGCTGCAAAACTTGTTTTCCTTAACACCACTAAGCGAGCCCGTCAACAATCTGGGAAAGACCAGTAGCCAATCCTAGACACTTCAAACTGCGTATATCAATTTGAGTGTGTTTGTGGCAACAAATACATAGTTCGTAGAGAAAGGCGATTGTCTACTCGCATGATGGAGCATTTGCCGAAGTTGTTGAAAACAGCTGAGTGCAGAGTGCCATAATCCGAATAGCTCAGTAGTAACGTCATTGACTGCAGCTATCACTGGGTGCCGCAGGTTCGAATCTCAGAAAGGACATGAGTTCCTTCAAGTTGGTTTCAGATACGCCTTGCTGACTCGTGAGTGGCAACTAGCACGAAATCTACGTCGAGCGGGGCTTCTTGGCGATTGTCTCAAACCATCTAATATCATCAAATGCTTACCTAATTTGGCGTATATAAATATATATTGTTGTAGAATCTTTTACTCAAAAACGCAATCAGAATACTCTCATTCTAATGCAGATATATGGACGATACATTTATCTTGCTCACCCAAAGACTGAGTACACATATAAAAAGGTGAGGTGGAAGTATTAAGAGGAGTATTATCCGGAAAACGTAATGGGTTGCCCAATACACCTATTTCAAGTCGTTTGTCCATCTTGCATACAAACGAGATCTTATCAATACCTTGATGTATCGTTCTGGGAAAATCTGCATAATCAACACTCTAGACGATGAAATAAGGAAATTAGAAAACTTTCTATACGAGTACGGATGCCCCGAAAAATTTGTTAACGTCCCGATGAGTGGAACAGATAGAAAGAAATGCCTGCAGACTGTGCATAAGAAAAGCATATATATGACTTTACTGTTCAAATGCAGCAAATGACTTGCTGGCATTGAAACTTAGAAAAATAATAGCTAAAATAGCCGCAACACTGGGTTTTAAAACTCACTACTCGTTGCATAATTCAAACGCAGGTAAAGTATTAGCTACAAAGTCTGGCCATTTCAATATGCATTTATAAATTTAATTGTTCATCTTGAGACAGTTACATAGGTAAACCGACTCGGCAAGCCCACCGTCACCTTTCAGAGCATTGTCCAACATGGTTAGGTAGAGAAGTCGAAAAGTCAGTCAGAAGTTCCAAACTGGCACACCTGGTGGACATGGAGCACAAGACTGACAAAAACCCATCTTTTACAATTCTATACAGAGTGCCACTTCAACTCCCTAGGTTGATACGTCTTCAGTTGCTGGCTGAAGCATAACTGAGTCAGTTGCCATCAAGATTTTTCATCTCAATCTCTGTGTTCAGAAAACGTTTGTCCAATCTCCCTCTCCCTCCACTGGCCTTCACCTTCAACCTAAAATAATTGCCTCTCCTGGTGACACCGGGTAATTGTATTATCAATATCATGATGTGCTGTGGTCGTACATTTAATCGCCGGTTTCACAATTTATCATTATTATATTATCTTATTGCTATGTGATAATAGTTATTTTTCCCTCTAACCCAATTAATATGAACATTCTACCTATATACACACCGTTACCCAGATTATATAAACACTTGAATGAATTTATCCCTTGTTGTTACTATTATTGTGATCACCTCGATTGTGATCCATTAATTCACATCCTTGAACTCTGATTCTTGATATTTTTTAGCCAAATTAATTCAAAAGCCTATGACTAATATTCAGCCATTATGTAAATTTAAAGCCTGGTGAGAAATCACCAAAATACGTATCTACTTAAATCGTGTTCTATAAGTATATACGTTTATTTTTCGGTACCACTGATGCTCTTCACACAAAAATCGACCCTAGAGTTTTACTATTGACCAAGACACTAGCCTGAATGCGTCGCAGTGAACATGGCGGCTACTCTGAAACCGACAGGTTTACGGGAGACGTACTCCTAAACTCCACCTGGCGGACTGTATACTCAGAAAAGAGACAAGGTTTGGCTTGAGGCAACACATCCGCCACACAGAATCAGCAATAGTACTACTGAAACTTCAATGCTTGAAGCCGTATGTTCCACTCTGAATGCGAAGAATACAAAAAATGCATGCTGAACTCCCTTATATTCCGGTCTCAACTTCGCAAGTAAAACATTTCTAGTAATACGAAACGAGGGTGTTGCGGACAAAACTGATGACAAGGAAGTATATTCCCATCGCGATACATAACGGTCAATGCCATCGAAGTCAACATTCCACCTTCATAAGCTTTGCTCTGTTCTTCACTGTCTGTCACTTACTTCTCTTCCTTTGAATTTGCAACCATGTGTTCTGTCTTGCTTCTACAGCAAAGGTTTTCTTTTTAAGGAGTGAGCTTGTTAGCCTTCCACTCTACCTACCCTCTTTCTCAGGGGTTGAGGCTGGCTAAGCAAAGTTTAAAGAAAGTGCATCCCAGGAATCGAACCCGAACCCAATGAACGGCTGGCGAGCATTCCACCACTAAAACACCAAAGCACGTATATCCACTTGGCCCGTCATCCTCCTCATTTTTGGATTTTTCTATTTTCGAATCTAAAGTCAATATTAGAGTTTTGGGTATTAGACGCAGCACTGTATTTATGACGGACTTCATATCGCTTCTCAGATATATGATCTTCCAAATGATATCTATGATCCTGATCAGCATACCTAGCATCTGACCAAGAGAACTCATCTTTTTATGGCATTCATCACACTCACTTTTTTTCTGAGTGAAAAAGATTAACTCCATGTTTTCTTTTTCAATGTGATCTGTCACCTTGCATGCGATCCGTTTAATATCAAATGATAACTATGTGCTTCGATATTTTTGTGTTACAAAAGAGAGTAAGTAGTATAATACACACAGTGATAAAAATGCTCTTTAAATAGAACCCTACACTTTATAACGTGATTGTTTTTTCAAGAGATTGACGTGATTCACCGTGTTAATTTTCTAACTCGATAACAGATATTTATTAATAACAATAACAGCTTTATTCTTAAAAGTTCCTTTATAAACCATAGCACAGAATCTTCAACTTGCTCTACTGAAAGGGGTGCAAGAGACTCAAGTAATATAATAATTGAGAATGCATCCCTTGAAGTAATACTTTTCTGTCCAATACATACACTATAAACTTAAATTTTTTTCGCCCATTTCCTTGAAAAAACTCATAAAAATAGGTTGAAACCTTTTAGAAAATGTCCACCAGAGTACGCCATGATCTATGAATGTATTTGCACCATTAAAACAATCCGATTCGTAGTAGCTGTGTTGTATTTTGATAAATAAGAAAAACAAACAAATAAGAAAAAAACGCCCAACGATCTAAGTGGGCGTTCAGAAGACAAAGAAATTATTTCATTTCTTAGTTACTCTACTCTATCGCCTTATAACCAGTATGCATTATAACAAAGGCTTTTTGCATTTCCCAATGAATGAAAAACAAAACGATATTGTTTTTACTGATGTTTAGGTATTTAATGCTGTTAACAGCTTTATAAAAGTATTATTAAACCAGGATTTACAAAATCTCAGCTTATATATAACAACTTAATCATCGTTCCTCAGTATAAGGTCATTTTTGCGTTATCAAAGTCGCCAATTGGTAAAGACAACAAAAACAGGTGTAAATTGGTGGATTTCATAAGTGTGTGAAATTATAGAACTAGCGTGTATTTACATAGTGAAATTACTCATTACATTCGTGATGATTTTGTCACTTCATGGGGAAAAGAGGTGTTGTAGCCATATTAAATTCTGTTGTAGTCCATCATTCCTATTCAAACAATTTGGATTCCACTCGATATGAAGTGCTTCGGATGTTAAACGTTCTTTGTGATTTCTGAAATGCTTTTATGGATGATGATTTTAATATTATCAGAATCAATTTTGTGGCCTGATTCTATAGCCTAACGTGTAGACCTATGGTTAAAGATTTTTCAGGCTTATCTAGTTCAGCTGGATTTCTCAGTGGTCGAACGGATGCTCTACGGTGTTCATTTATTCTGATTTTGATTTCTCGAGATGTTTGTCGGATGTATATAACATTACATTCCGAGCATTTTATTTTATATACACAATTAGATGGAGAATCTTTAGGGATTTGGTGTTTTATATGGACAAGGTTGTTTTGCAATGTGTCTGATGTTTTGAAGAAAACTATAGTGTTTTATATGGACAAGGTTGTTTTGCAATGTGTCTGATGTTTTGAAGAAAACTCTGGTGTTCAGCTTACTGAGTGCTCTTCTGATATCGTCTGACGTGTCTGCTCTTTATGGAATGACAACTGTTGAGATCCATGATTTTAGAGTACGTCTTCGACCATAGGTAATGTCAGTGTCGATTTTGTTGATGAAGTTCTTCAGGTAGTTGTTTTACTTGAGAGCCTCAGTAATGTTTGATATTTCCTCTCTTTTTTCTTTCTCATCCGTTATCAGATAGTGCGCTCGTCTAAGAAGACTTGAAACAACTGATACCCTTACGCTGATGGGGTGTGATGATCCGAAGTCTAAATATTTATTGGAGTGGGTTTTCTTCCTGAATATAAATATACCAAAATGTCCGTTTTCTCTCCCTTTAACTAGGCAGTCCAGAAATGATAGTTCACCGACGTCTGATTCTGCTTCCGAAACAAACTGGATTGTTGGAGATAGATTTTTTATTTTCTCCAGGAATGAATTCTGTAGATCTCGTTTTAACACTACAAAAGTATCATCTACATATCCACATACCAATACTAGTATAGTTGAAAAGCAAGCTAAGTTATCCAACGTAAACAAAAATTGGTTTAAAAGAAGAGATTTTGGAGGTAAATCTTTATTCTACTCAGTTCTCTGTCATCACTGGCTCCTCCGGCGCTTTGATTCATTCCTCATTTTCTTACTACAACACATGACTTGAGATTTGATGTCTTCGAGTTTCAGTAGCCATGATATTTTTACTGGGTGGAGTTGCTAGCATAGTGTCCAATCACTCCTCATTTTCAACGTTAACCATTGGGTTGTTAACAAGTCGAAGTTTATGAGTCATTCAGCAGAGATTTTTACACCAGGCCACGTTCACGGCTCGCGAGTATTTTACCAATGCACTACTAAGGCACTCCATCACCTTTGATAACCTTGAATTATGTGAAGTAATTGAGAAACAGTAACTTATACTGATTTTCAAAAGTGTGTTTGTAGGAATTCCATCTGTCTTAAGTTTGATGACGGATTGATATCAGGGAGAGAACCATAGGGGAACCAGGGAATACTGAACAGCCAACTGTTTCACCCCAGTTTGGGACACTTTGACACTACCAGTCCATTGGCGTTGAAACCCAGGAACTTGCTGTTGCACGTAAATGTCACACACCATACAGACACTGAAACCCGGCTCAATGTCCCATGAATTCCGATTTCTACTAGTGCATTATTTTAGGGTGACCATCAACTCTTGAATATTCGTCTAATGTTTGCCAGTCACAGGCTACAACAGGAAGTTGATCAGAGCTCTAGTCTACCAGGTCAGGTGTGAAGAGTGATTGGTGTTCGCGACAACATCACTATTTGGTAGGAGATGTAGTTCTTGAGCTGACCATTAAGTTGGGTGCGCGTGCTTGAATGGTCTACGAGCTGGTCTCGTAACCGGAGGGCCCTGGGTTCGAGTCCTTGTGGGTGGGAACCTCGGAAGAGTTATTAACTAGGAAGAACCCACTGTTTAGTATTCCAGCGGTTCATTAACTGATATCATTCTCTGATCAAACTTAGAAAATATTGATTTTGTAACCAAACATTAGTAAGTGTTTCCCAGTGGATTCATACTAAGAACATTTGGGACATTCTATATAACTTATCAACCACCTAGGAACATGTTCTTTCCGACTGCAATGAGACATACATTTGGTCCTCACAACTGCCAGTGAACTTGTCCATACAGTGTGAAGTAGAGTCTACTGAATTTCGCCATGTATTGAGGAAAAAGAAACTGATGTTTCACTGTAAAAAGAACTAAAATTGTAGCAACAGTATTTGATATCCTACAACTAAGCACTGTATAATCATCCTGGGATAAAAATCATTAGAACTCTGTCGCTCTTGTAGCCACAAAAACTAATTCACTAGAAATAATGACTGGATAGAAACATTGCACAAACCTGTCATTCTTCATTTAATTTTTAATGACATCTATGACGCACACAAAAAAAGGGCGAACTCTTATGCGATTACTTGTAGCCTTATGTCAGATGATCTGCATTTCAGGTAAAAAGTTTTACTTTAATGACAGCTGTCATGACTAGCAAAAGAGTTTGATTTGGATTCCTGCGGACATGTTAACACTGTTCAAATTTAGCCGGAATGTTTGAAATAAAAGGCGGGGGTGGATGGGAGAAAGTGGCGGATACGGAGATACTGTAGTCCTTTTTTGATGGTATTTGTGTTCTCTGACCTCGGTAGTGAAAGTGTCAAGGTTTCACTGTCTTTTTCTAGACAGAATATTCAAAGCTTAATTCAGAGTTAAGTGAAATTGTCTTAAGAGGTTTTGATATCCCTGTCTTGATCTGTATCGGTACTGTTTGTTTTAATTGACTTTGCATTTGAACTTTAGGTCAAATAACTAGTTCTTTTTGATAGATACGTTTGGTATCAATATATCTACTCTGCTTACACTTTCTAAAATTTCTGAATTTACCCTTAAGTATTATATCAAGAGATACACTTTACTTGGCCAAAATGGTATCATATGGTGAGCAATAATGAGATGAGGCCTCGAGTGATAGGTAAGAAAGAAGAGTCAGTTAAAGAGATTGTAAAGCTACACGAATCTCGACGGCTTGGACAGGTGTTGCGCATGATGAGACACTAGCTCTCTCAATGAGTATTTTTAGCGGACATCGGAATAGATTTGGAAAGGATCAGAAGTGGTCAAATCAAAACTCCACATCAATCCATGAAGTTTGTAACTGCTAGTCTGAGCCACGAAGCAGTGTGTAGCATATCAGGTTTCTCGGGATGCTGAGAACCAACAACCGCTAGAGACTTTTGGTGATATAGCTCAAAACTTTTGCCACTGAGACAGATACATTCACTCACTTCACATAGAGGTAAGCGCTGTAGATGATGTTTTCTACCTGTGTAGTTAACGTAGTCGGTCAGTCCACGTAAGGAATCATGGATAAATTTCTATGTTGGCAGCCATAGTTATAACCAAAACCGAATCACTATGGTCTAAACGAAGGAAATTGATCTCTACGTCTAATTGTATAGCTAGCTGTTTGCAACTTCCTAGACTCGCGCGTAGTCATAAAACGTTCTAACGACAGCAAAGAAATAAGTATTGATGATTAGATCTATGCATCTCTAGTGTGCAATAAATACATGAGTCCTAAAGTTATACGGAGGAGGTCGTTTTAGGAAGAGATGGAGGCTTACGGTCAATCATGAGGCAACGTGACGGTGACCGTGGGGATTAAGGCCAGATGGAAATGCGCTACTGAAGATGTATGTTTCACTTGAAACCCAATATAGTTGATTCAAATCACAATTAGAACCAAAACATAAAGTTCCAGCGAAGACAACGTGACAGCAAATCAACCAAAACATGGTCTCCGATGATAAAGTATACCGCCGTTTTACTTGACGGTGTCCATTCATGATGATAATTAATTCCAGGGAATTTATTGCTAGCCGCTCAGATCTTAAGCTCAGTAGAAATATTCCGCGTAAATCTAAGAAAAGATAAACTAAAAACTTCTGCTTTCTTTTTTACTTTTTTCTCAGAAATATGATCTTGATCAAGATGGCAGAATATCAAAAGATGAATTTCTCAGTGTTACTACACAGGTGGGTTTCTAATCTAAACACTAGTTATCACATTATTTAATGAAATTAAGTGATATGATGTAACTGACAGAACTGAGTAGAGCTCAGCTAAAATTAAAAGTCAGTCAAGGTAAAATTAGTGTCATAAAGGAGTAAGAATGCAACAGTGAGACAGGTGAATAAACAAAGTTTAAATGTTAAATAATTACGCATCAAACGCTAAGAAACATTAGATCCAATTATAAGTTCACTGACCGAACAAACTACCTCTGTGTGCTCATTGCAGAGTTGAACATGTGGATCTTCATAACTTTTGCATTTTGAAGACATTTTTATTTCCTACGCCTCGGTGTCTCGAATCGATCAGGTGTTTTGTAATACAGCTGCAAGTAGATCTTTTCCCTCCTCTGTAAAACCAAGAGGGTAAGTATTCAATGGATGTTGATTGGCACTGAAATCCAGAATAGGCATCTTGTCATACCTGTGACTCGATTCCAATCCACTAAACCAATTGGAGTGCAAAAGACATCACAGTTGCAAGGGATGCCACGTATTATTTGTTTTCTTAATTTAATTTTGATTTTCTTGTTGATTGTTTGAACCGAAATGTTCTGCCTTGGCACTTGAAATGACGGGTACTGGATTCTGGCATCAATGGGAACACCATCACTCACTGGAAAATGTAGTTACATCCAGACGACGAGTCCCAAGTGGGACGAAACGCGTGTTCCCATCAACCAAATTAACTCAAGTTAATCCTGAGACACAGTCGAAGCATCTGCACTAGAAGCCGACATATCACTAGGGGCTGAACATTTTGGTCCCTTCAATCAACTGGAAAATCAGGATTGAATTATAAATAAATAACATGGTAAATGTTCGAATTCACAATTGCCCCGTCCATTGAAGAAAACGTTCATCATAGCTGAACTTCGAATTACTTTCTCTAAGCATCCAGTAATGATTATGAACATAAATGATAAGCTGCTAATATTGACCAAATGAGAGTGTACCTATCAATCAACCAGTTCATGTATAGCTACGTATGCTGACCATACTTGGTGTTTGCTATCCAGATGTTTCATCAACCATTTACCCTTTTCCTTCCAATAACTACATTTCTGGTCATCAGGAAATTTGTCTTAACGTGACGCTACATCAATTTTAGTTGATTTTAAATGATTCCTATCAACTATATCGCCTAAATCAATTTGCTAATTTTATTTGATTTTAAGATTGACCACAGAGTGATATCAGTTAAAGAAAGAAAGAGGTTGAAAACCACAGAGTACTGCAAGATAGCCATTTCTTTCTAGTTTGGGACTCAGAAGCACGCATCCACTGCCTGGATTCCAAAACCCAAGAACTTCTGGTTTATAGGAAACCTCATAGACCACTCAGACCACTAGATCCAATGGCTGATGAATTCTAGATTCTACCTATTTATGATTTCTGGCAAACCACCTATCGAAGGTAATTCTAATGCTGCAGAACGAAGCTGCTTAGAGTCCTAGTAAAAAGCCGTGACTGGTGGAGCCCAGAAGGTTGGCTGTGGAGACACTGGTAGTGATTGCAATTTAATCACGAAGTAGTAGAAGTTGAGACACATGGAGCATTGGATAACGGTCCACCGGGTGGACGGTATACGAGCTTTCCTTGTAGCCAGAGGGTCCCGAGTTCATAACCTGGTCAAGGAATTGTGTGGCTGAAGAGTTCCAGACTAGGACGAAACACTCATTCAGTAAACTCTGGGTTTAAGTGGTTCTCCAAATGATATCAATCTGTTGTCAGACTTGAAAATTATTTCAGTAGAGCTTCTACCCAATTGAAAGTTTCTGTCTTACATAATTGTTACCTAGACCTTATAATTCATACAAATATATTATATATTTATTTATTCATTTCAGGATCCTGAATTTATGGCCAACTTGAGTCTTTTTGATACAGTGACATAGTGTGGGAAGTTGAAGCAGAAAAAGAAGAGAGCTTACTGATTTTGTACTTTTCTCACCTGGTGTTATTTTCATCACAAAATCACTCTTGAGTGAATGTTTGTTGTAAATCAATGAAATTATCCCAAACAAAAATGGCCAGGGAACTGATAAATCCTAGTTGATACACTCAGATCCCTTGACATACAAAGAAATAATGAGTTTGTTATTGTCAGAAGAATTTCATGAATAAATACGTAATTGAAGTAGAATGTTTTATTGCTGTTATCATTATTATTATTAATGTATCGGGTGAAACACACAGCTACAGCTATATATCTTCATCTTATCTTGTTCTCTGCAGTCCTGTTTAGTTGGCTCCATGACTAGCCATGAGCTCACATTTCCTCTCGGATGCCGAACTTGAAGTTTCCTATTCGAGTTCCACTGAATGGATTTTCTTGTCTTGCGAAGTCAATGGAAAGTCTCCCCATAGTGTGCTATCCATTTTCGTTCCTTTCAGCAAATTTGTAGGGCAATAGGCTCTTGGTTGGTTATTTGCTGGAGTTCCTCTTTTTTATCCTCTTCTGGCCAACTGATCTTCAGCATTTAGCGGGAAGAATAGCTGTTGATGAAAGTCTTTAACAAAAATACTTTTGGTGACGCTTACGCCTTCGGGCAGGACTTCGAGGCTGTCGCGCAGTTGGGCGACGTTCAACATCCGTCAGCGATGAGGCTATTACTTAGAACGCTGCTCAGAGGTTGAACGAGAGCAGCATGTGAAAGTATGAGGCGAAACACTGACGAATGCGTGCCGGGCTCAGGCAAACAGCTTCCAAATTTTGAAGGACCACACATGTTCACTGTTAGACAGGGTCACGTAGATACGATAACAAATGTAAACAAAGAGAAACGGGTGAACGTCAGCGAGCGCCAGAATTCCAGTCCTACCTCCCGCTATTTTTACTGCAATTCTCCGCAAATTATTATTCTCAAAACACAAACTAGGTACTTTATGAGCACCAAAAGATGCACCACACAATATCTCCTAGTCAGCTCAAAGTCTCAGATTCGGCCCAAACGCCCAGACCTTAGCAGATGATTGTCTCAATAGACCACTGCAGTCCGACCGTTTGGTCCAGGACCTGATCCTCAAGGCATTGCAGTAGCGTCAGGTGCAAGGCTGTCACGGTTTCTCGCAACTGAAACAGATTCATGTGCCTTTCTATCCTTTCGAGTTTTAGAGCTCATCTAGACCACAGGTTTGGTACCAGCATTAACGAGCTCAACTAAGTAGAAATGCGCCTCCACCTGTCCGGTCGCAAGCGTAAGACGTTCAGGTTCGTCCTTCCAATTTTATGAGGTACGCTTCTGTCACGGGTTCTTCACAAAAAGGAGGAACATAATCGCGGCAGCGACCTGTTTAGTTAGTCAGAGGATTTTAATAAATGAAATCAAATAAATCAGGAAAATTGAATTGGTAAATAAGTACTAACCAGATTTCATAAGAAAAATAAGAGCAGTTATGTAAATGTTGAAAATAATATAAGTAATAGGGAAGTCAAAGCTTCATTAGTACTGTCATGCAAAGGTGAAGCATTGTAAACTGCACACAATATTCCTAATAAGATTGCAATAAGGGTGGCATATAAACCAACCGACTCACTTAGACATAAACTTTATCCGCCTAAGAATGCGATAGATTGAATTAGGACAAATGATTTAAATTACTAAATATCATGTTATGACTAGGAGGTCAATTACAAAGTTTGAGTTACCAGATCGTGGTAAGTTAGATTTTTGGAGTATAAGAATTTACTAGTATCTAGAATGGTTGATGCCGCTAAGCTGAACGTCCTATAAAAAAGCTCGACCACTTCGATCCACTCATACTAAATATCCCAGGTGAGGATGAATGTGCCCATGGATGCGTATTGTTGAAGACTGCGAAGCTATGAACAACCACGAGAATGTTTACTCCTGATCCTAATTTATGACAGTCAATATGTGGGTGGCATATACTCACCATGGAAATATGACCGTACCCCTAAAGGCTTCCACATATATTAATGCATTATTGTGTGGAATTCAGTTCACTTTCTATCTAGAAAATAAATTCCAGATTTTTTGAATTAACTTGAGCATTATAGAGATACCAAATTGCCCCAAATCTTCATCAATCTCATTTGTCAGTTCTATTGACAATGTCATATGTTGAGTGATCCACAACGAAAAACCCAGCCAAGCCCGAAAGGTGAATACAGGAGTTAGACAAGCTGGTTTCCCACTATCAGCCATGATGTCCCAAACTGTGGTGGATCGGAATAAACGAGAGACCGTGCCGTACAAGTAGACAGAAATACATTGGACCGATAAGAAGACTCTAGAAGGCCTGGACTTTGTGGATGACTGATGTCTAATGCCACATAAATTCGAAGGTTCACAGGCGAAAATCAGTCAGCCAGAAGAGACTGACAGTAAAGACAGGATTCAAGGCAAACACAGAGAAGACAGAGGTGATGAAGACAACCAACAGCATTAACAAAACAAGCACCAACCACTATCAGCTGAATAAATTGGAAACGCGTCATTTCTCTCACTTATCCTGGCAGTATCGTTTCAGCTACAGGCGATTGCAAAGATGTTAAAACCAGAATCGGAAAATCAAGACAGACTTTCATCATCCTGAAACCAGTTCCGTAATATGTTGCACCTAGCACAAAGAAGGAAATTCGGATTTTCAGCACATACATTAGGTCAGTTAGCTCTTCTAAATGGGTCAGAAACTTAGCCAGCGTGTCAAGAAAGGTATTTCTTACAGGCTGCTGAAGAATTTTGTCAACATCTGCCTTCAATAGCTTAATAATGAAGATCACATGTATGGCCAAAAAGAATCAGCAACAACCAATAAAGAACCCTTTCGCTCAAAAATTATCCCGTAGAAGACAGAGGTGTATAGGAATACACTGAAGATACCGTTAGGTAACACCACGATAATCGGTAGCTGGAGTGTAACCCAAATAGCAAACGACAGACTATCCGCATATCGTGTCAGGAGGGTTTGAAACACTCTGGACAATCGTGGGGACAAAAGAAGAAGACTTCACAGAACAGGGAAAGATGGAGACGTGTCGTTGAAGTCTCATGTTCCACTAGGATCTCAAGCGACTTATAACAGTATCCTAATTATTATGTGAACTTCACCTATGATATATGTTTGATTTCTCACAAACTGGAAGATATGCAAGTAAAAAGCAACAATTTGGCAGAAGAAGCATCCAGAGCAGATAGGAATTCCAGTGAACAGAGAGAAAATAGAGGTAGTGACGACTTCTGGCCAACGGCAACAGACAACATCAGCATAAATGGGAGAAATCTGAAAGAAAGAACCTCCCCTGCCTACCTACCTGGAAAGCGTCGTTTCAACTACAGGCGGATAGAACTGATGTGGATATCAAGGCTAGAATCGGGAAAGCAAGGTACGCTTTCATTACTCTCAAGTCTGTGTGAAGGTAATAGCACTACTCAGTATGAAAAATAAGATCCGGATTTTCAACTCCAATGTGAAGTCAGTGCTACTATACGGATCACTATAATCCATATAATTTATCTTTTTCACTTTGCTTTAGCTGATTAAAATACGATTTCTGATAGTATTTTTTACCCTCATCAGTATTTAGACTTTTCACAACCTGCTGATTTGCCAGTTTCTACTAAACTTGAGTAAAAGCATAATCTTAGTGAGGTGGGGTCAGCATGTCCTACTGCGTGAGATACATGTTCCTAAGTGAATTTACTGGGTATCGAAATGTACTCGTAAACGTTTTATAATTGGCCTTCAAACAACTGTGACATAATTTCCATTTGCCTTTATAGATGGATGGTATTGTATTCTAGCATTCATGGATTTTTAGTTTCAGAGCCTGGAGACGAAGACGAAATTATTGAAACCACAACTGCCAGCTCAGATTATTCTTGTTCTGAGTTGGATTAAATGTGGGCATATTTAAATTACTGAAATTCAAATAAGACAATAAAAGAGAGAAAAGTGAAATATTCTATCATCTCACCTAGTCCTTTATGTGATTTTATAATATCTAATATGATTTAAAACACTAAAAATATTTAAGAACACAATATTCAACGAAGAGACTGTTTTCAACGAATTTATTATCAAGCTGTACAATCGTATCTTTATAATATATGTTTACATAAATAATAACAGTAGCATGAAACGCAATTACAATGCTTGTGAATTATTATTATTAATATAATTATTATTATTCCGGAATATACACATTGGATCATAGGAATTATTAAGAAGACAGTTGCAACGAAGAAAGTTTTCTTTTCGACGAAATCATCAACTAGGCTGTACATTCGTGTATTTATAATAAATGGGTAGGAAAGTTCCAGAATAATCTCCAGTCAATGATCAAATTAATAAAATTACAATTAGGAATTAGTATGCCATAATAAACAGGGGGACGGATAAAACTTAAACAAAGTAGCATCATAATTACTGAGAAGATGGACATACTGTGCAATTGGGGGTTAAAAATGTAGCAATAGCAAAAATATACAGGATGTTTGGATAAAAAATCTAGTAGGATCATAACTAATGTGACGAATAATTGTTTATGCAATCAGGGATTAAATATGTAGAAATAGTAAAATGACAAAATAAACAGGAAGTTTATTCATGTTATTTTCAAGTTTTTCTTAATCCCCATTTCCACTACCATATTTTCATATCTGAACTTCCTGTCTGTCCTGATTGCATAAACAGTTATTTTTCACATCAGTTATGATCCTACTAGATTTTTATCCAAACATCCTGTATATTTTTGCTATTTCTACATTTTTAACCCCCAATTGCACAATTTATTTTACTTTTTTTTTATTTTTTGATTACAGCTTGATTCCACACCGTATTTTCAGTACAAGTATGGAACTTTCAGCATGGATATCGGTAGCCCAAATTTGCAGGCCGACCATAGATGTCGGGTATGCGCCGGCAGGGGATCAAACCTCGGACCATGTGCATAGTCGGCGAGAGTCCTAACCACTGTGCCACCGATGCACAATATGTCCATCTTCTCAGTAATTATGATGCTACTTTGTTTGAGTTTTATCCGTCCCCCTGTTTATTATGGCATTTTACTTCCTAATTGTAATTTAATTAATTTGACTCTTGACAGGAAATTATTCGGAAACTTTCCCACTCATTTATTATTATTCCCTTACGTTGTGAGTGAGACATAGGGCTTCAACAACACGTCTCCACTTTGTCCTGTTTTCTGCCGTTCTCTTCAGCTTGGTCAACGATTGACCAAACTCTCTAATCTCTTCCTCACACGATCTCTTCCATGTCACCCTAGGACTACCCATAACCATAGTTAAATTTGTGTGATATTTTTTGTTTTGACGCTCGACACTTTTGACTGGCGAGAGGACGAAGTCGCTTGACTTTTTAGTCAGAAATCGTGACCAGTAGGGTTCATCCAGTCGGGAGTGAGGATGGAATTCCCGCCGATGACAGTGGTTGGTGGTCACGCTCAACTAGCAAATTGATGTAAGTTATAATTCATGGGTTGGCCGTTAATTTAGGTCCCAGCGGCTACATGGTATACGAGATTGCCTTGTAACCGGAAGTTTCTAGGTTCCAACCTTGATGGTGAGAGTTAACTGTCGATAAGTGCCCAATTAGGATGAAGCCGTCCAGGTGTCCAGTATTCCTTACTGGTTTTCAGTTGTTCTCTAACTGATAGCAATCCGTGGTCCAACCTGAAAATTGTAATAAATACTAGCATTTTAATCGCATTTCATAGTACTATTATTCTGTTACGTATTCAGACCTCTATTTAAATTTCCCCAATGAATACAATGATTTGAAAACCCAAATGTATATATGCATATATGTATATATGATAATAAATTCGTTGAAAAGACTATCTACGTTGAATATTTTGTTCTTAATATTACAGTGGAAATCGTTAACATTCAAAAATATTTGACAGTATAAAGCAGAAATTTAAAACAAGCAATCAGTGTTAATAAAGCAGGATTTAATGAATTCATCAAATTTCGGTAAAGCTCGTCAGCTGAATACTCTACATACACGGATATATACTTTTGAAGTTACATTGAGAGATATAAAACTGATAAGCACTGACAAACTACATTGAATTAGTCATGCAGAAAGACAAGTGCGAATGTTTTCTGGGTCATATTCGAATAGATAAGAGGAGAGGGAGTATGAGAGATTAAAATTAAGATAAAATGCATTATGTTTCAATTACACCACTTAGATAAACAATTAGTCAGTAGAGAGTATGGCACGAATTGCGAACAGAGTAATATCAGTAGTAATAGTTGTAACAACAATAACAATAATAGTAATAATGTTAAGTGACTTAAGATAATGCTACTGATAAAGGATAGTTTTAAATGAATCAAGAATAATAATAATAATAATAAGAGATAGAATAATAAGTAAAACGTATTATCATGGTAGATTCAGAGTCGCGACCACCTCCAATTGTGTACATGCATGTACTGTCCTGTCCATGAAGACTTTCTAAATATTGATCTTTCGATTGTGCCATCAGTCATTTTCGCTAGAAAAACGTCTAGGAATTTAATAGTATCGTTTTCCTCGTGTTCTATTGTGAAATTGAGATTCGCATGGCATGAGTTGAATTTTATCAACATGTCTTCAGCTTTTGATCTGCATTCACAGACAATAAAAATGTCATCAACATATCTTAGGTATACATCTGTTTCTTGTATATGTTGCTGCAAGGTACCGGCTTCTAGCCCTGACAAGAATAAGCCTGCAGAAAGTGGTCCCAAACGGCTTCCCATTGAGACACCATCAACTCGACGAAATAGACTAATTCAATGTAGTTTATTTACTTATCAGTCCTATATTTGCCAATGTAATTTCAAAAGTATAAATATATATCTGTGTATGTAGGGTATTCAGCCGACGAGTTCTACCGAAATTTGATGAATTCATTAAATCCTGCTTTATTAACCTTTATTGCTTGTTTTAAATTCGTATCGGGAAATAAATATTTTCAATAAAGCAGAAAGACAAGTTATTAGCTTTGGATAGTATTATTAGAAGACGCTATATATTTCGCATAACCTGGTCATACAGCTTACACCTTATAAGTTCGAGAAATAGCAGACCAGTTCAAACAGTGTTGAAGTAATTTGGATATTTAGGAGTAAGAAAGATAATCATGAACACCAATTTAAGTTAAGATGGTCACTTGAAGGAAAATGACAAAGTCGGTTGTTAAAAAAAAAACAGTAACTAGTTTCACTCATATGAACGATATTCCCCTTTACCAAAAGCTGTCTTATCAGGAATACCGCCTTATCTATTTGGTATAAACTCCTACTGTAATGTAAATCACCGGGAATTGTAAGTGTTCTATTGGTTTCCAACAATAAACCTCTAGAGTTTCGCAAGTATTCCTGGCTTCAAATTCATTTTTGGGGAATATTTTCGCAAGAAAACATAATGCTAACAGTTTTTAAGTCAGTGTTTTTCAAGTAATATCAATATGAATTTACTGACATAGTGAAACTCTTACAAAATTGAACAGATGGTCAGGCTACATCTTTTTTCTTGACGGTTTGCTGTCCATCAATAGTTCACTCATTACCTTGGAAACATGATTTTCATTAGAACCCATCATCATTATTTTTAAGTTGTTCTCAATAAATATCTCCAGGACGCTGATGTACTACTTATTCATTTTCCTTTTGCTGTCATATATACAAAGCCATAGAAATCCTTCATTGTATTATCGTTTGTTCAAGTTTTATTCACCTCAACTGCTCTATCTGACTTGACGACTGTTCGCAAGCTCTAATTTCCTTAGCACATGATTCTCTATTGAATCACACTCAAATAACCTACTCATCGCTTTCTATTCGCCTTCCTCTATACCACCTGGTGTGCGATGTCACTCGATGATCTTATTAGCCTGTATCCAGTCCATCTCCATTTTTTCTTCTCATTTGTCAGGCCACAGGTTCTTATACGGTTTCTCGTTGCTTATTCTTTCTATCAGGCTAAGCAATCTTCATTACCGAGCAGGGGTAGTTGTTGATGAAATTTGGCGTTCTTTTGGAAATGAATTTGACAATACACCAAGTGTCTATAGTATACGAATGCATTTACTGACTTTTTATGCCGATTTCAGTAGATTTCCACGCTAATTTTAAAGAAATGAACTCCGGACTTACTTTCCCCTATCCTGGATGGTTGACTTCAACATTCCCAATTGTGCCACCTTAACAGAAACGATTTTCAAGTGTTGGTTTGTAGGGATTTGATTGGTTACAGGATTTCATCATGAGCTGACATTAGTTAGAGAACCATTGGAAAACCAACTGGGTGTACTGGACAGATGTTTCGTCCTAGTTTTGGACTCTTCAGCAGTACGCATCCACCGGGATTGAAACCCAGGACCTTCTGGTTACAAGGCGAGCTCGTATACCATTAAGCCACTGGGACCCGATCCAATGGTCCATGAATTCTAACTTCTGCCAATTCACAACAGCGCGACCCCTAGCCAATGTCTTCGGCGAGAATTTGTCCTCACACCCGACCTGCTGCACCCTACTGTACCCGATTGGTTTGTACTGCTGAAGAGTCTCAAACTAGGACGAAACAGCTGTCCAGTACTCCCAGGTTTTCCAATGGTTCTCTAACTAATATCCGCTCATGATTAAAATCCAGAAACGATTTTGTTTAGATTATGTAGGTAAAGGAGGCAACTCTCATTTTAGATTCCTTCATTTGATGCTGACCAAACCTTCAAAGGGTAACAATGGGATTCAAGTTGCAGGTTTGAAGTTTTAGCAGCAGTAGTGTTTATTTCTTACGAGGTTAGGTTGCTAGCCTAACACTATTCTTCTCTTTTTGCCGCTTATAGTCTGAGTGAGCATCATTCCTGAACAGTATTCATCATTTAATGCTTCTATATTGTGTTATTTATTATTTTCCCTGACATGTAATTATTTTCATAGGATCTCTTGTCAAATGATACTGAAATAATAGAGAAGATTTGTAGCTCAGGCGGATGATTTGCAATTAGTGCAGTGTTTTCTGAGCTGGTTGGTTTAATTGCATAGCTTTCTTCATCCTTATGGAGAACATGTTCAGCACAAGTTTTGCCATGAGTGATAAAATTGCATCTTCTAGTAGCCATCTTCGTGACCGGTAGGTGATTTACATCTGTACTGATCACTTTTCAATGGCTTGAAATTTGAACTTTCTTGTCGTGGGATTTACTTTTTATTAGTTGGTAGATTCGGTCAATATTAATTTGTTTGTTAATTGCATATTCGCTTGAGCATCAGGCTTCAAAAAGAGTGGATGTCATTACAATTTCAATTTCAAAAGTGTTTAAACTCGAGTCACAACACCATCAAGAAACAATCATCAAAGACTACAAGAAAATTCATCCTACCGTGCATAAAAAATATCTCTAAAATAACAGCTAGAATACTGAAACCGTTTGAAATAGGTAAAGCACACAAGCCAGTCCAATCACTTAATTCTGTACTGTGCAAACCCAAAGATCCAACAGAAAAAAGGAGATAAAATTAATACCATTAACAAAACAAACTGTATTAACTGTAACAGACATTGCATCGGTCAAAGTGGGAGTCTCCTTCAAAGCAGAAACCAAGTAGACAAATTAGCTGTAAAAATACATGATAATTACAGATACCGAATTGAGTAGGATAATCTTAAAATTTTAGACAGAGAAGCCATCAAAATGCCAGAGAATGTTTCGAACCAAGCTTCGTACTCAGGTGAATCAGCCAGCGATTAACAAACATATTAATTAATATAGACCAAATTTACCAGCTGCTAATAAAAAGTAAATCATGTGACGAGAAAGTTTAAAATCCAAGTCAATAAGAAATAATCCATACAGATGTAAAGATGGTTACCACAAGACGCGATTCTATCACTCATAGAAAATTTAAATCAGTTCATTTTATGCTGAAATATTGTGCTGAATATGTCGTCCAGAATAAAGGAGACGAAAGCTCTGCAATTAAACCAACCACCTCAGAAAAACATAACTAATTGCAAGTCAGTGGATACCACCAAATGACCTTGATAGGTATTTGCTAAACCTTTTTGAACACTGTATACATAACTGTACAAATAACAAGGAAAATTACTAAAAGTATATTCTCTGCTAACACTTATGTTTTTTTCTAAATATACATCACACTATATGTATAGTTCAAAATCTAGAATGTGCCTTTAAAAGTACTTTGAAATACTAGTTTTGTATCGTTATGCAACACTTTTGTCATGTGAGTAAAAGATAATTTTCGCTAGTGCAATAGTACAACGTCAAGATAATCAGTACTGACATGTAACAACGAACTATTTTGAATACAAAAATATGTTCTGTCAATAAAAATTAAGAACATGAATTTTCTGTGAAATTAATCAAGATGAACAAGTATCATGTTCATGTTTTTCTTGCGAAAACTGAAGTGAAATAACGTTTCAATACAAAAATAAGCAGTCAAATCTCCAACTTAATTTCATCGACTTTGAGAAGATCTCTGACAGAGTTGAGGGCGAAGTAATCTTGGAACTACTTCAGCATTATGCAGTCACCGAAATCTTTATCAACCCCACTGAATAGTTCATTTGAACTGTGATCAGGATTTGACCGGATAGTTGCAATATGTCAGAAACTACCAAGTTCTCCAAAGAGGTTGAATCCAATGAGAATAAGTTGGCATTCCTGGACTGTTTAGTAAAAAGAAAGTTAGACGGCAAATTTAAAATAAACATTTTCAGAAAGCCGACAAATTCGGATAGATACCTAGACTACTATTCAGCTCACCCACTTACTACCAAAGTAACTGTGGCCAAGAATCTGATCAACAGAGCCAAAAGTCTAGTTACTGGGGAGGAAGATATTAGGAAGGTACTAAAATTGGTTCAATCCACTCTTGAATCAAATAATTATCCAAAATCCTTCATAAATAGATATTTAAAATGTGAAGATAAGGATGAATCAAAACCTGTTGCTAAGAATTGAGTTAGTACAGCGGTGATTCCTTACCGCAAAGAAACTTCCGACGAAATAAAGCGAATCCTTAACGACCATAATATAAGAGTGTATTTTCGTGCAACTTACACCTTACGCTCATCACTGGTGAAGGCTAAGGATAAAATAGAACAAGAAAATCAGCAGAATTGTGTATACCAGATCAATTGTGGGGACTGTAACGCCGTATATGTAGGAGAAACTTCCAGACAGGTAAATGTGAGAGTGAAAGAGCATAAACAAAGTCTAAAGATGGTTCCAAAGACTTCTGCAGACTTGAAGAAGCTAGAAAACAACTCAGCGATTGCACTGCACTCGATAGAAACGGGACACAAAATCGACTTTGATAAGACTAAGGTTTTACAGAAAGCTTTCGGTTCTTATGAAGAAAGACTGACTGCAGAAGCCCTACATATATGGGTGAATGCCAACAGTTTGAACAGACGTGAAGGTGTGATGTTAGCCGATGCATAGCAAATCCTGACTAATAAATAAATTGGATATGTATCAACAACTAGTCACACTTCATCAAATTCCCGATTATCTGCGTCTTCTTATGGAGAGAATAACAAATGTTTCATGACTGTTCACCCACACACACATGCACACACACCATTGTATACTGCATATACACATATATTTTAAAAAACGTAGACTAATTTTGAAAGTGAGGTCAAATTTTGATCACAATTCATGCAGTTTTTGTTTATTATACATATTGATGCCTGTTTCATGGCTCATCACTGGACAAAGTTTCAAAAACAAGAGATGTTCCTTTTATACATAAACCTTTGTTATGTTAATTCCGATTAATTTCCCTGAAGAAGTTCGGACCAGATTGCCGAACGAAACGATGGAATTAATTATTTCAATTTTGCTGAGATTTTACAAATATACTTTTATAAATGTTCACTGAATAGTTATATGACAAAAGCATGTTTCAAGTGATCCACAATGGAAAACTCAGAGAAGACTATGAAATGAAGACAGGAGTACAACACGAGCTGTTCAGTTATGTATGTCTAACCTCCACTGTATTCAAATTTCAAAATAAACTATATAAACAAACCAATGGGGTGGCAACGGGATCAGCAATATCCTCAATAGTGGCAGACATATTTATGGACAGCTAGAAACATAAGGTCTTTAGGACATATAATCCTGCTCCTAGGTTATGGTGGAAATATGTGGCTGACATGTTCACCATGTTGAAAATCTGAACATATCCCTCAATTTCTCACACATATAAACTCAACAGTAGACGAAATCCAATTCCTTTCTGAATTAGAGAATGAGCTGGGTGAGTTGGCCATGCTAGACTGTAGAATAAAACGAAAACAAGATGGTGAGTGGTTAGATACTAGCATTTATAGGAAACCAAAACAATCTGATAAATATTTAGCCTTTAATTCATCCCATCCAGAGTCAGTAAAGAAGATAGGCTTGGTTAAATGTCTTTAAAATCGAGCCAACAGCCCAAGTAGTAGGCCAGAATATTTAAATAACGAAATCAAACAAATAAAGGAAATATTACTAGTGAACAACTACCCACCAGAATTTATTCAGAAATATGTGAAGGACCTGATGGATCGCCAAGACCACAGGAAAACTAAGACTAGCAATAATATAATATAGAATTCAAAGCCTCTGTAGCACTGCCATATAAAGAAGGAACGTCAGAGGCCTTACGTAGAATTCTCAATGACGCTGGAATTAAGGTGTCATTTAAGCCAACCAACCTACTGTCTCAGAGATCAACTTTGTCGGCTTAAGAACCCAATAGATTTATTCAAGGAAAATATTATAATTTACCAAATACCATATAGTGACTGCCAGTGAGGTCAGTTACATAGGTCAAAATAGTAGACCAGGGTCAACTAGATTACTGGAACATAAAAATTCAGTTAGATCTAGAATGATCGACCCCACCAAGTTGAATAACCTAGAAAAAAGCTCAACCATTGCACTGTGCTTACTTGCATGTAATTACACAGCGACAGGGTGAGACAGCGTAAGAGAATTAGAAAGTAATACAGTTAGGTGGAGAGAGAGATAGAGGTTAATAACTGAAGCTTTGTTTATCTATTTAACACCACCCTATATGCAATCGGCATGATGCAACGCCATTTACACCAGAGATATGGAAAATGGCAATAAACAACAATAGGAAGTTGGAAAGAAAGAAAAAGATAAAATATAAATAAGACAAAGTGTGAAAACGTATGACTAGATTCATATGATTATGAGCAATATTTTATGCTCGAAACGTCATCCAGTTGTTAATACTGCATCACTTTGTGATTATTAAAATAAACTTATCTAATGCGGAATTCAGACAGTGGGAAACGAGAAGACAGGGATATCCTGGACCGATGTGAAGAACTTAGAAGACCTGGATTTTGCGGATGATTTATGTTTGATGTCACACAAAATTGAAGACTTACAAGCAAAAACCAACAAACTGGTCAAAGAAGCAGCAAAGACAGGACTCCAGGTAAACATAGACAAGACGGAAGTAATGAAAATAACCAAACAACAACAACAAAAGCAGCAGTATCCAGCGCCAATCACCATCAACGGGAAGGATTTGAAAGAGGTTATTTCATTCACTTATCTAGGGAACATTGTCTCAACTACAGGAGGTACGGACGAGGATGTCAAATCGAGAATCGGGAAGGCGAGAAACACATTCATCAACCTGAAACCAATCTGGAAATCTTCGTCACTCAGCATCAACAACAAAATGATTCGGATTTTCAATACAAACGTCAAGTCAGTCAGTTCTTCTATACGGATGGATCAGAAACCTGGCGGCGGGTCACAAAGAATATTTCCAACAGCCTGTTGCAGACCTTTATCAACAACTGTCTTCGTTCCATACTGAAGATCAGATGGCCGGAAAGAATCACCAATAAGAAGCTATGGGAACAAACAAACAAAGGCAGAACCAATCGCCCAACAAATATGCAGGAGAAAGTGGAGATGGATTGGACACTCGCTGAGGAGGCCGCTGAGTGACATCGCGCGTCAGGCCAGTGCTCGAGTGGAACCCGAAAGGGAAGCGGCGAGTGCGACGTCCAAGGGTGGCATGGAGGAGATTGTGTGAAGAGGAGTTGAAACAGTATGGATTAACATAGATGCAGGTGGAAAGTACAGCAGAAGACAGAAGCAAGTGGAGACGTGCAGTTGAAGCCCTATGTTCCACTAGGAACCCAAGGGAACAATAATAATAATATGGAATTACATTCTACCACAATGCCCAAATACTACACTTACATTAAAGAGTAAAACATGGCTATCTGCTTAGTATCACCGATTATATTTCTAATTGTAGTGGACTGCATTATCCAGCACACCGTTTGTGCGGAACAAGGAGATAGGAATACGTTGGACCGATTAGAAAACTCCAGAATATTGGGGATTCATTGACGAATAATGTCCAACGTCACAGAATCCCCAAAATCAAAAAGGATAAACCAACAAACTGACAGAAGAAGGGGAGAAGACATAACTTCAAGTGAACGTAGAAAAGTTAAAGGTGATTCGGATAACCAACGGATAACAAGAACATATCAGTATCAACGGAAAACACTCGAAAATAGTCACTTCCTTCACTTATCTAGGCAGTTTCATTCCAACCGCAGGCAGTCAGCCCGAATGACAACGCGAAAACCTGAACTGGAAAGACAAGGTGAACATTCACCTACTCTGAAATCAGTTTTGAAATCTTATGAACTTGGCAAAACCTCTGGATTTTCAACACCGGTGTAAAGTCAGTCAGTTCGCCTTAAATGGGTCAGGATGCGTGATAAAAAGCAAATGTAATAGGTTGCAGACCTTTTCATACTGGAGATCGAATGGTCAGAAATAGTTGAAAACAAGAGCCTCTGTGCATGAACCAACCAACAACAACCTATTACTCAACAAATATCCCAATGGGAATGAAGATGGACTTAAGACACACTGAAGAGACTGCTGGGTGACATCACGCGTCAGGTCATTGTTCGAGTGGAACCCTAATGGGGAACCACAAGTCGGGTGTGTGGCTGAGGGTGACGTAGACAAGATCATGTAAGGTTATGGGGCCGGCTGAAGGGTATTGCAAAGAAGTGTTGTCAAAGCTGTCTGTTCCACTCGGAACCCAAAGGAACAATATTATAATATTTATCATTGATATTCTATGAAGTAAGGAATTTTAGAGATATTCATTCAACAATCTACCGACTACTATACAATGTTGTCTTTGGATGTAGAATTCCTATTTACGAACGTTCCACTGACAGAAACCTTTTGTCTTATATGCAAATATATTGAAGACAACAAATTGAATTTAGGGATACCCAATACAGATCTGAAAGAACTACTTTTGAGATGTACATTGAATGTTCAGTTTACTTTCAGTGAAGCAGTCTGCAGACAGAAGGATGGTATTGCAATGGGTTCTCCCTTCGGTCCTCTCCTTGCAGTCCAGTCTAGAAAATGATCAGCTGAAGCCTATAATCCAAAGCTTTCAAATGTATAGAAGGTATGTAGATGACACCTTTATTATTTGTAATAGTGATTGTAACTTGAATAATATATTAGATGTATTTAATGGTTGCCATCCAGCGATAAAATTCACATTCGAAATGGAGAACGAGTCTAGCACTCATTTCCTTGATGTGAACTTATCAAGAAGGACCGATGGAACCCTGAAAAGATCGATTTATCGCAAGCTGTCATGGAATGGTCAACTGACAAATTTCTACAGCTTGGTACCCATTGGTCGAAAACGAAACCTGATCCGGTCGCTTGCCACTCGTATTCGGCGCATATGTAGCCCTGATACTAAGGAAGATGAGTTATACATCTTGAGGAAAATCCTAATAGAAAATGGATTTCCACCACGTTTTATAGACAAGAATATACATTCAAATCCTAAAAGACTTGACTTATCAACCGTACCCAAGAAAATACTTTACATGAGCTTGGAATTCAAAGGGGACTTAGCTTCCGATATCATGAAACGAAGGATATCACAGTCCCTGAAAAGAACATTCCCTGCTGCACCTCTGAGAATAGCCTTTACTAGTCGACCATTACTGTTCAATAACTTGAAGGACAAGATCCCGCTGTTGACCAACTCTATGTGTGTTTATCAATTCGCCTGCTCGTGTGGAGCTAGGTAGGTCGATCTTTCAACTCGAGTTTTGTCCAAGAGGGTGCAAGAACACTATCCTGCATGGTTACGAAAAGGTAAAAGTGGAGCAATAAGAAGCGCGATCATTGAACATCTGGTCGATAATGATCACCCTATCTCTATAGCCTCCGCCTTTAAGGTCATCTACAAGGCAAAGAGTAATTTACCCAAATCCCTACGTACCCGACTCATATGTATTGCTGAAGCTTTGGCTATCGAAACAGAAAAGCCAGATCTTTGTATACAGAGAAAGTTCGGTCAACCCGTCCAACTTTCATGGTCTTAATCCCTCTATGCATGCTAAAGTATGGTAATCCTTAATCATATTTTAGCTCTACCAATTTTTCATTTTTTCATTTTTGTCTATTCAATTTGTATACTCTCCTTTATTAGTCAATTGTTACTATTACGATTCTCACTTCTAATTGTCCCCGGTGTCATTTCACTTGTTCCACTTGTCATTCTAAATCAATTCCTTCTTACAACATTAGATTCTATGCTATTAAATTTCACACAATATTACGAAACGTTTTTATTTTATTCGATTTGTCTACTAATCTTATAATTGCACACCCTTTATCAAGTTCCATCCATCCAATGAATTAATGGCAGAAGTTAGAATTCAAGGACCATTGGATCTGGTCCCAGTGGCTCAATGGTCTACGAGCTCGCCTTGTAACTAGGATGAAACAGCTGTCCAGTACTCCCTGGTTTTCACTGGTTCTCTAACTGATATCAGCTCATGATGAAATCCTCCATGTATTCTATATATGACATTAATTTGCTTTGCATTTAACTATGATTATGATCACAAACATTTTAGTTTTAATTGCATTTCATACTGATATTATTATTTTATGCATTCACACCTATGATTTAATTCCTTCACCGGATATAACTTCTTAAAAACCATATGTATACGACTGTACAGCTTGATGATAAATTAGTTGTTGAAAAGAGTCTCTTCGCTGAATCATTTGTTTTGATTTTCTATACTATACCATTCTTTGCATCAATGAGATTTCGGTGATCACTTAGCAGAAGTACACTTCATCAGTTAACTGAGCACTGGTCTTTTTTTCCTTAATCTTTGGACATCATCAATCTATCTATCTGAATGATGGATAAACTGTTGTTATCATATTGTTTATTATTTTGAGAAATAGTCGAAAAAAACTGTTCTTCAACATCACACAAAAACCCTGTCACTCACCATCTTGTGATAATGATTTTGTTTTTAAATTGTGTGAACAGGTAATCCACTTGAAATCTTCTTGAGAAGTATAAGAAGTATAAGTAGCAGGAGTAGTGGTTGGTATGTTGTTGATTGCATGAACTGCCTGCGTATTGTTGAAGTTCCCTACTTTATAGAAACTCAGTAAAATTTTGTATTTGAAGAATTTTATTGAAAGAAGACCATACTACAGAAGAATTCCCATAATGAGTTGAAGGATAAAATGAAGTTGAGATGTTCTCTTTAAAAAAAATCAGGGCTGTTCAAGTTAGATTTAGGTTGATTTTAAGGAAAATAACAAAAGACAAAGATTATATCTTTACGATAAATTCGTCATCAGGTCCTACATTAATAAATAGAAGAAATATTCTTACTAACAGCATTAATGCTACTTTAAATTACATTAAATCAGTAGTATCGTCAGATTACACTTCAAAAGTATCAGTAACAGAAAACATGCTGAATATCCGATGAATTAAGAGAAATAGCACAGAATTCATGAATTTATAGACTAGAGGGCAGGCCAGTGTAGCATACAGAGCTCAAGTTGAATCAGGGGAATTGCTATGACCACTGCTATATGGAGTGTTTGGTATCTTAAGGCTTTTGTTAATTAATTCGATACCCGGTAAATGATAGAGAAAGATTCTTCAGTGCTAACCAGCTTTGTGGACTTTTTAGGCGAGATAATCTAGTGGAGAACTGTTGATGATTTTAACAGCATCTTTATCTAGCCGAACTGGTAGGTGTTTCCGAACACGAAAAATTAAGTTCCTAGAGCAATGGTCAGTATAAGTGACTTCACAGAAGTAGCTGAATTGATAGATAAAATTGGTCTGCGGGAACAGTTACACGGGAAGAACAGAAAGAAGGGCATATCTATGATTTTCTGAACATGTGCCAAAAAGCTTACGTCTAAAGGGAACAAATGCTTTAAACTGTGCCATCGCCAGGCACCTCCTTGACACGGGTCATGAGGTGGACGTCGCAATATCGATCGAAATTATCAACAGGCAAAAGAGTTCAATTCTCCGCAAGTTTGCTGAAGCCATCTCCATCAAGCGTCTGAAACCTGATTAATGAGTTCAGAAAAAAGCAGTTATCAGTCTTTCTTTGCCCTGGTAACTGGATATTTTCACCTCTCTTTCATCTGAATACATAATGTCGAAAGTTTCCATTGTGTATGATCATTATTGTTCTGAATAGTGTTTGGTATTGTGTATATTATTAGTGTATGCATATATTTATTGATTGAATAATTGTTGTTTAAAGATGAACTCTGTGCAAGAATGTAAAACTTGTTTCTGTAGATATATTTAATAATGACTTCGGCCTGTAAGCAGCTGATGAGAAGCCAACGAAATAAATGGTGGTAGCATATTATTCTGTAAAAACTGTTGCTCTTGCTTTATTTAAATTCACGATAGTAATATGTCATATATAAAGACTGTAAAACGCATAATCATAAGGAACTAATTAGGTTGCTATGTTCAAGTGTTGGTTTGTAGGGATTTGATTGGTTACAGGATTTTCATCATGAGCTGACATTAGTTAGAGAACCATTGGAAAACCTGGGAGTACTGGACAGTTGTTTCGTTACTATGTGCTAAGGAAATTAACTTTGTTCGCTGAAAATATCGATGAATGTGAAAATACGTTGTAACTGTAGAACATGGTATGATTTGGCTGGATTATATACGGTTAGGTTAAAGTGCAAAAACCTGACATTGAAATCTTCCCTGTGTATATGTTCCTTGCTTTGCGCTTTTGTGGTCCTCTTTATATGGTCTCTGCGTATTTTTCTACAAAGATCTTCCATTTCTCCTATTCGCCAGTTAATCTGTCGCTCCACTATTCAACATTCTTGCAGAAAATACATGCCACGCCATCATTCATTTTTCTCTGTATACGTCCATTTGGTCCTCAAAGCCTTTACTTGCTCATTTTTGTGACCTTATCCTTTTATATATTTTTTCTTATTCCTTTGCGTTGCCATTAGGACGAAGAGCTTCAGTCTTACTTCCTGAAGTTTCAGTAGCACTGGTGGTTTTATGTGGTAGAGTTACTAGCCTCATATACAACCTTCCGTGTTTATCGGACTTACAACCGGCTGCGGGAGTTGAAGGTGTGCACCGGCTGGAAGTCCACTCCTAAACTACAGACACGGTTGGCTAGCATTCTAACGCCAAACTACCTACGCCTAAGTAGCTCACTGGTAACTTTACTTACGGAAGCACTGGGTGACGAGGCTTCAGACCTCAGATGGAATATGAGTTCCTTGAGTTCTAGAACTCAAGTGTCAAAGTCGTGTGATCACAGTTGATATTATTATGAACAATAAATTTTGTTCGAAACGTCATCCAGTAAATAATACTGTTTCACTGTGTGATATATCTAATAAACAAACTAATATGGAATTACTTTGTAATGATATCGAATTTAACTAGCGAAGAATATAATTTCTTACAAGCCCTTGTGTTTTGGAGTTAAAGTCGACGATCCTTTCTAGTAATTATCGATTCGGAGCGTCTTTGCAAATACTAGGAACTTAGAGTTAAGTTTCCTTGACAGTCGGCCTCAAGACTGTCCATAAAATTTCATCTCCTCCTGACACAATCGCTTACATGTAAACCTCGGTCCAACATTCAGTTCATCGTTTTCCATTTGTATTCAACTAGAGCGCGTGATGCGTTACATCACCCAGTAATCTCCTCAGAGTGTGTCCTTGAGCTTGCACTAAGTTTTACACATATATCATTACAAAGTCTATAAACAAATATTTTACAAGGAATTTATTGTACTTTTATTCCTATTCTTTCGTCTCCTTCCATCTTGTACACGACTGAATCAATCGTGCCTTCCAGTTGCCCGCCAGTGGCGACCAAGGCCAACGAACCAACGTTCAATGTTCACGTCAATTTACACCAACTAAAGATAACTGCTGTCAAGGAACTTGGCCCTAAGTTCCTATTGTAATGAAGACGTTTGCAATCGATAAAGACTGTGTATTTCTTTCAACTTTAAATCCAAAATACCAGTATTCCTTGAAAGAAATTATATTGTTTGGCAATTAAAGCGAGGCAAAATACAAAGTCTACAAACAAATGTCAAGTACAAATGAAGTTATAAAGTACTTTTATTCGTACTTGTTCAAGTCTTCATTCAACTTGCAAGCGATCGAACCATTCGCGCCTTCGAGTTGCCCACCAATGCCTGCCAGTTCCAATAAACAAACGTTCAATGTTCACGTCCATTGACACTCGCCGACAAAAAAGGGTCCATCACTTTTTTTTCACAGCGGCGGTAACCTTGAACTGAACTGCCAATGCGGGAACCTGGGCCAATCGGGACTAGGCTAAAATTGGAAAAGCAAGACAAAAAAGCCCAACACACAGCAAGCATACCACATCGCACCAACACGCTCTCCCCGGCGCATGGGATCTACGCTCTCTAACGACAGTACCACCACTGATCTGGTTCACGAAGTATCGATCGCTTCATTCCACTCTAGCCCTATCCTCTCCCCGGCGTATCCAATCGCGTACGCTGACTCTAACACTACTGGATTTGTTCACAAGTTTAGAAGCGAATTCAGAAGTACTTACAAAAACATTACAAGATGATTCACACAGTGCGACAACTATAAAATTAACCGACAATCAGATGAATCGGAACCCACTGAATTACTCAAAACAAACATATGTACAATCAATACATCAAATATTGTGGATTCTGCCTTGACGAGCTACTCTTGAAGAACTGTAGGACTTACAGCAGTACGCCCACATTCCTTCTCAGGTTGACGATCCAAGTGGAAGACGTCCGGACACAAACGAAATTATTCAACAGATAGAAGAGGGATGATACCAATTCATTATATACAACATGAACATATGTACAAAATAATACAACAAGTACGATGGACTGTTCTTCGACGTACTACCCTTGAAGAATTGTCGGACTTACAGCAATACGCCTACAACCCTTCTCAGGTTTACGCCCTTAGGTTGGAAAATCGTCGCTGAGCTCATTTGCTGACCTCCTCCCATCATCTATATCCTCGACTCTGAATGGTAACACGCCCATGACATTGTATCATGGAAGGTAGATGACTAACAAACATACGACGTATCTGACCAACCAAGCGAAGTTACAGAGTAATGTGCACCAAAGATAATAACATTTAAATAGTAGTTTTAAACCTGAAATGCCTTTATTCGTACAAGTCAATCTAACAGTTACCACCTTGTACACAGTTGGCTTATCGTCACTAAACTGGCCATTAACTTTCGTCCCTTCGAACGGACCGACACTAGCATAATCACTGCATAAGACACGTGGGTTCATGGACGACTCTTTTACTGCATATGACAACACCAACGACGACTGGCTGACACCAGTTGATGAACTTAGAGGTGTATCAGAAGCTGTTGTTTTTAGACCGCATTGGGACGAAACAGCTGTGTAGTACTCCCAGGTGGTTTTCCAATGGTTCTCTAACCAATGTCAGCTCATGATGAAATCATGTAAACAAAATAAAAACAGTTGCAATCTTTTTACTTATTAATGGAAAATATGGATTTAACATCACATCGTCATTCCACTGTTGTCCTTCTAGTAACTTTTCTCTGAGGCACAAACTTTTGTTTCCCTTCCAAACGATCTCTTTCAAGTCAGCCTAGGAATGTCGTCCAACATTTAGTCTCTCCTTCAAGTTCCACTTGAGGAGCAACGATCTGTCGAGGGATTTCACTCAACGGTCCCTTCAGCATTTGTCCAATCCTTCCGCATTTTCCTTGGCATCTTTACTTGATGATAAGTCCTTGATTGGTTCATAACCAGCGTTTCTTGTTGCGAATCCAATCTTGCCGGCCATCTAGTCTTCAGTATCGAGGCAACGCAGACGTTGCTAAAATGCTTCTGATGACTCATACACGAAGTCTCTCAACTACAAAGAAGCATGACTCAACAATATGCTAATGGCAGTAGACTTCCACACTTATCTAAGAATAATATCGATCTGTCTTGCTTAACTCCTATTTCACTCACTTATCATTCTATTTTTTCTAGACAATAAACTAAAGCATTTAACGAATTCACTTCAATGGATGCGGAAATTTCCCTAAGATTCCGAAATGTCTAAAGAAACTGAAGTAAAGACATAAAACTAAAAGCTGGAAACGAAAAATCTCTACCAAACTTTAATGATACTTTCCTCTTTTTTCTCTCTTCTTCATGAATTCAATAGAGTTTGTAACACACACGCACACACCCAAGACAAACATGAGGGAAATCACGAACACGGAATGTTTCAATTTTTGTTTAATACTCATATGAAAAACACTGAAACTCGTTTTACTTTTACGTTAAAACTCATAGAAGAAATTTTATGTAATGAATATATTTTGAAAGTTTTATTGTTTAGTTTCATGTGAAACTGTCTGAATTTTGCAAAAAGAAAAATGGAAAAACCATTTGAAAGTTGCTTTTATTATTTTTCCTAGGCAAATTTCAATTTCTAAAATTGTCACTAGCTATGGCTTCATTTAAGTTTAAAAACGCGCAATAAAGCTAATAAGAGATGTGTCAGATCAAAGCAATAACAATATAAGTCTGGATAAGAGGCATAAAAATTGAATCTCTTTTATTTCAAGATCTCTTTTCACCCATAGACTGCCTGAAATCTCATCATTATTATTAATGAAATAAGAAAATATACATTCTCTGCATTCTGCAATCTGTTTGGTAGGAGCTAAGCATGAGGACTGTAGTTTGAAGGGAAACAGCAAAGATGCTTTTCCCTTAGCACTTGTATCCAATACATCTGTAGCCCTGTTGCTCGAGAAGAAAGATTAGACTCTCTGAAAGAAATCTTCATTGAAAAGAACATCAAACCAAAGTTCAGATGAAAGAAACGCTATATGAAGCTTGATTTCAAGGGAGTGTTAACCTTCGATATCCTTAAGCGAAGAATTTCGACATCTTTGTGAACAACATTCTTCATAGCAACTGCAAGAGTGGTATTCTCCAGTGACCTACTGGTCTTCAGAAGCCTGAAGGACAGGATCTAGCATCTGATCACTTCTGTGTATGTATATATCAGATTATCTATACTTATGGGGTAAGGTTTTTTGGTCTTTCTTCGTGTATCCTGTTCAAAAGCGTTCAATAACAATACTCTGCATAGTGATGTTAGTGTTTTCCTGGGGCTGGATGGCATGCCAGCGAAGATTTCATTGTCTGTCTAGGCAGAGATATCTTCAATGTGAAATAAGCTTTCTGATTTGACACTAAAGATGTTGTCATTTTGCCAGTGAAATTAGTTTGAAGGCGTTTCCATTCCTGAGTTCACAGTTAATATGTAATACTCTATAAGATACAGAAATTCTTTCTTAGCACTAAGAGGACCGTAACTCAACTACAAACTCGGATAGGTTGCAGTGCTATCAAATGGAATAATATTGTCACTATCTAAATTATTTCAACGCAGTTTTACGTAACATTTATGTGTTTATTCATGAATCATAGACTGTATGAGAAGTAATCATTCATCCCTTGACATTCCATGTTTTTATCTGGCCACCAACTAGCCTTTCTATCTGAAACTAACTAAATGACTAACGTAGTTTCAACAAAGAAATGCGCATGGAAGTGCAGCAGTTCAAGTCGTTACATTCCACGTGGCACAGGAAGTTAGTAAAAAAAGATATTCAAGAAAACTAGTACGATTTTCAAGTATTGTTTTTGTAGGGATTGTGTTTGATTGATTGGGAGGTTTTATCAAGAGCTGACACCATTAGAGGACCACTCAAAAAGCTGCAGATTGTACTGGACAGCCGTTCCGTCAACCTACTTTGGAACTCTTCATCAGTACACACCCACTACAGGGGGTCAGAACCCAGGACCTTCTCGTCACAAGGCGAGCGATCTCGGGGAACATTCAGCCTCTGTGACGCGATCTAATTGCCAACACGTGAATTATAACTTCTGCTCTCAGGTTTTACAACAGTTCTGCAACTGATGTTGGCTCGTGATGAAACCTTCCAACTGATCAAAACTAGTATGAGCAGAAATGTTTTGGGAATAAGAATAGTAACATGGGAAAACGCCATGACTTATTCAACGTGGGCGGATACGAATAGTATATGCGTGTCCACTGAGAAGGGTTTTGAGCCATATCATCAATGGTCTAAAGCCATTAGTTCTTAGCATCTCAAGGACACACCTCAAACCAACAGTAGAAGACTTCGTGGATTGATGCCACTCTTTATTTTCACCACCCTAATTCTTTTCCAGCCTCATCTTATGACATCTAACATTGGTAGACCAGAAATTCAGTGACTCTGTATGTGTAACAAGCGTCTTAGCCATCTCAGCTGATACGGCTTCACAACCTTATAGATTGATTCACCCATCTTGCCTAACACTCTACGCCTAACCTCAATATTACTCCCCATAATAAACTAATTAACACATCGGGAAGAAGGCGGATCTAAATGATCACAGACAGATAACCTTTTCATATCTTCCAATTTCAGGGATAATTTTTTAGAGGAAGCCGCTGAGTAAAACACACGTCTTGTGATCGGCAGACGGATATCAGGTCTACACCGGATATCAGGTAAGTTGAGAAATGTCACACAAACATTTTCTATCTGTGCTGAGATTTTGTCAGCAATCAGTTGGTTAGAGTTGGTGGAACTTCTCAAATAAGTGAAGTGGTCAACACGCTCTACCACTTCACTTCCTATCTTTAAACTGAAAGCAGGTGGAGATCAGTTATGCAGCACCATCTTGCACTCTGGCGGGGACGAACCCTGTACCAAACACACCGAGATTTCTGCTCGAAGTGTTTTGAAGAACTCGTATTTTATCAGTATCTTCACCTAGGAGGACAACATCATCTTCTTGCCCCACAGTAATGAGACTTCAGTCTCGAAATCACCCAAATCGATCTGGATCAACTCTGATGATGAGATTAAGTAATAGGCATCTCTGACAGACACCAGTGGTTCTCATTATTTCAGACGTTAACTCCCTATAAGCTGTTAAATAGCTGCTTCCGTTCGAGTAGAGTGTCTTGGTTACTGCGATATACGCTCTCAGCACTACTACAGCACGAATTCTCTTTACCGAAAATCTTTTCTGCCCAGTCAGTCTGTTATAAAATATGTGGTTCAAACGCTAAAAATACCACAATTCAGTATTTCTTTCTGCTCTACATACTGAGAAAATACGTGCTAATAAGCATAAACCCTAAGTATATACTATACAGGTAACAATTATTTAGTTTATTGTCAGAATATTTTATACCCGCATTAGCGAATTCATGAAATTACTAGAAGACACAATGGTAATAATAGTTCCATTTCGTTCACACGTGACGAAATTTTCATTATCGCCAAAAGAAAAAAAAAATTGTTTTGTCTATTCGACTGCATAACTGTTTTTAAAATCATTCTGTCTGCTCCTTCCAGTTACCAACATTCCAAAGAATGCAAAATGGTCCTGGCGAACACATTAATTATGCTTGAAAAAAGATCTTTTATTACTGCTTCTATATATGGTTTAAAGACTTTATGTTCAAGTCACCGGAAGCAATTTCGATAGCTCGATACATAGTTCCATTAAAAGTTGCGTTCTCTCCATGATGAAGATCTGATTTCCTGACAGAAAGTACTAGCGATAAGGAACTCTGACAGAGCAGCTAACCAACCAAGAATCTATGTCCCAATAAATGTGCAAAAACAATTGAAGATGAATTGGATATACTCCAAGGAGACTGTCGACGGGTACCACGCTGTTGGCCAGCTCTTGAGTGGAACACTGAACGCAAAATAACCAGTTGGACGTGAGTCTGAAGGGGACATGGAATAGATTATGTGAACAAGAAGAAGAAGAAATGAAAGTTGATGGGTAATCGCAGAGTAAGATAAAATGTTCCACTCCGCAACCCAAAGAATAATTATTATTATTATAATTATATAAGAGGAGGTGATACTACTTAATAAATGCCAAACATTTTAATGATAGAATATCTACTTCTTGGTTAGCTTCTTTTGATAAAAGGCATAGTTTTATATGGCAGTTATCCCGATTCAACTTCTGTAGGATATTTTTGATTTATCCAAGCATAGCCATAGGTCTCATTTCAGTGGTGATCATATTCAGTCACTAAGTTGCCTGACTTTCCACTTTTGTATACTGCCTTGGGCTTATCCTAGTTCATACTATCATTCACTGTTATAATTTTGTCATGCACGATTCTAAATAACTTTTAACCGGTTGCCGTATCTTTGTTAAAGGAAGTGAATATATAAGATAGTTGGAGCCAATCAGCAGAAAGATTTCTACACACCTAGGTTTCGTGCTACTTAGCACTCACCAGTCAGTAAGGCGTATCTACAACCACCGTGAAGGAAATTACGTCCCTTCTGAGATTTGAACACGCGTTACCAAGTGACAGCTGAATTTAGAGACGTTAACACTGAGCTATTCGGGCTCGCGATTGACCTCCTGTAGGAATGTATTGGATATTTTGATTGGACATTAGTAAATAGTGTGACATGTCTAGTCCTTTGTTTGTTGCAGACTGAATTCTGTCAGTCAGGTTTGCAATGTGGCCACCATTCTAGGTAGCTCGCCATCACGGTGCACACTAATTTGATGATATTGGATAGTTGAAGGCAATTGGCAGGAAGCGGGTTCGAATCTCAGAAGGGATATGAGTTCCTTCAAGGTTGCAGATACGCCTTGCTGACGAGTGCCAACTAGCACGAAACCTAGGTCATACAAGGCTTTCTGCCGATCGTCTCCAACCATTTAATATCATCAAATCAATGTACATCGTGATGGCGAGCTACACAGAGAATGGTGGCCACATTGCAAACCTGACTGATAGAATTCAGTCTGCACCGAACAAAGGTCTAGACACGTCGCATTAGTTACTAGTGTACAATCAAAAGAAGTGAATATAGAATATCACCGGGGATTAGACTGAACTATATCATTTCAGGATTTCATCATGAACTGACATCGATTAGAGAACCTAGTTTGGGACCCTCCATAAGTACGCACCCACGAATCCAGGATCTTCTGGTTACAGGGCAAGCTAGTTCGTAGACCATTCAGCTTCTGGGACGCGATCCAACGGCCAGCCCATTAATTTTAACTTCCGCCAATTCATGATATGGTGTGACAGCTGGCGAATGTCATCGGCGAGTATTTGTCCCCACATCCATCCTGCTTTAACCTAATGGTCAGGACAACCCACTAGAACCCAGATAACTACCTACCTTAATAGTCAGGTAGGTAGTTGCCTACGTGCAAGCCAACGCTTGGATATTAATCAGATGCTCACGAATGACTAGCGCTATTCAGGTAGGTGGTCACCTGGGTTCTAGTGGGAAGTCGTAACCACTGGGGTATAGTAGGTTGGGTGTGGGGACATACACTCGCCGATGACATTCGCTGGCGGTCACACCATATCGTGAATTGACAAAGGTTGGAATTAATGGGTTGGCCATTGGATCGCGTCCCAGAAGCTGAATGGTCTACGAGCTAGCTTTCCTTGTTACCGGAAGGCCTTCGGTTTGAACCCTGCGGGTCGGTGCGGGCTACTGAAAAGTCCCAAACTGGGATGAAACAGCTTGCTGTCCAATACTCATGGTTTTCCAATGGTTCTCTAATCGATGTCAGTTCATGATGAATACCTGAAACCAATCAAATCCCTACACATCAACACTTGAATATCATTTCAAATAGTATGCTATAGACTATTATTTTGCATGGAAATTCTGTATAAATGGTTTTCCTTGTAATAAAAGACATGAAGAAGTCTGTAACGTATGTAAACGTATCACTCAGGATAATTCTACTATACATTCTCACAATATTTTGCTTGTCTTCAACATGAAACACATAATCTACTCGCATATTTACTGATACAGTTGTGTTATAAATTATAATGCAATTGAATTCGTTAGAAATGATGAATAAGAACGGAAATCGAATATTTGACAAAAAAGAATTTTGCATTGAAAATGAACTTTCGGCGCCATGAATGATGCAAGCATTATAAAATTAATCTACTCAGGAGTCGAAAGTAAAAATTTTTGAGTAAAAGAGAGGCAAATTTAAAGTTTTTTTATGCAACTAAATACGAAATACAATAAATGCAATAGAACTGTCATCATTTTGAATATTCAGATTATAGAATTTGTGGAAATTTTAGTAAACTTCAATGTAGATTCCATCATGAGTCGTCACATTCGTTAGAGAATCACTGAGAATCCTGCATTGATAGACAACTATTTCGTCCTGGATTGGGACTCTTCAACAGTCCACATCGTAGTGTAAAATGCTACTTAAGAAGATTCAGAAGGACTGAGGATCCTAAGAAAAAAGAGAAGAAAAGACTGACAGTAGTCAGTCATCAGAAATCATTGAGTTTAGGTTTTTGCTTTTCAGCACCTAGCAACAAAGACTATGGGGAATTGTGAGGAAATAAATATTCTTTCAGGTAAAGGTGAAACGGTACTTTTTTTGAATAAATGAAAGCAGAAACGTGGATTCGTTAAGAAACACTGGTAGGTTTCACACTGAAAGTAATTTGTAAAGATTTAAATACGACTTTATTGCATATATCGTTTTTTTGTGTATTCTTCCTAGTAAGTGGGGGACTGAGTTTGTGAAATGAAAACTTATGGGATATCGTAGAGTCAGCTACAGATGACTGAAGAGAATCCATAAAGCATCTTGGAATTTGTATAGCTTAATACACAATTTATATTCATCAACCGTCGGCTACTTAAGTGCTGTGTACAGACTGGAATGTCATCAGTTAGAAACGAACTGTTAACATAAGTTATTAGTATTTTCAAACAATTCACCAACTATCTACTGCTACCGTGCTAAGCTACTTTTAGTTAGAATTGTTAGTAGTTGCTCCCGTTTACAAGACATAGTATGTCATTGACAGCTGGTGATAATTTGAATACAAATATCACATGACACTAATGCACATAGTAGAGTATTACGGATAATAAATTGCATAGAAGGAGTCAAATGTCATCAGTTAATTCACTGAAACAGTTGTTCTTAAGGATGAACAAAAGATTTCCCCCGAAATTACCTGGTTTGAAAATTTATATTTTCATATTTTCTGAATTCACGTTAAAAGATCGTTTAATGTCAGTCAGAGAATCATTAAAATAACGAAGGTATTACTGGATAGCTGTTTCGTCCTGCCTTGAATCTTTTCAGTAGAACACGCCAATAACCTCGCCAACGATCGAACCCAGGACCGTTGAGTAACGAATCCATTCCGATGACAATTCAGTCAGTAGGGCAGAACACAACTGGCCATAGATACTTATTTCTGCAGATTCGTTATAAATAGCACCGCCGCCAGACTATGACATCAGAGAGTATCAGTCGTCATATCCGACCGGGTGGATCTCACTGGTCGTGACTTCCCACTAGAAGCTCAAGCAACTTAATCCTGTGGTCAGTCACCAGTGAGCGTTAAATTAATTTTCAACTATTGTACGTCAAGGATTTAAAGGTCATGAGTCAAATTCTTGATTGGTCATGACTGTGTACTGATGAAGTGACTCAAACTAGGACGGGATAGCTGTCCACTACTCCCTGGTGCTCTTCTATAATTCTTTAACCAAAGTGAATCCCCCATCTCACTTGAAACCGAATCAAATCCATGCATTCTAACACTTGAAAATTGTAAAGTTGTAAATTTTGTTTTTAAGCTACTTCAGATTCCCGCCCTTTTTAAACTATGAACAAAGTTCGGGGTATAAACAATGATTTCTCAGAATACTATCTTTAAAAGTTAATCTTCTGATAAACCATATCGTATCTTCGACCATGTTGATATATATATATTATTACGGCAAGACTAAACAATAAACACCAACGTCGAATGACGCTGAACCAACCAATCAGGTCATTCATCATTCAAAATGGATGCTGTTCATGATCTGCGTTGCACGTTTCACCTAGATTTGGTTTTTGACTTCTGTGTGGAAAATGAGTTGATAGGGAAGTCTAAAACCTGCATATGTTGAGGGATAATAGCTCTGTGAAAGTGTTGCAGGGCTACTGACGGTTACTCATTCAGATGCAACCACTGTCATACGCAGAACTGTGTGAGAGTTGGTAAGTCGTACATTATGGCGATTTTTAAATACTTTCTTCTCTAAATCGAAAATGTCCCTTAGTAAAATATTACATATATGCCATAACTAGCTACTGAAGCGATCAGTATCGGCTACAGCTGCAGAATGTCAACAGTGCACTGGTATCAGTACTGTCGTGATATCGCGTCACAAAAACTAAATGGAATCACCTTTGTACTTTGGGCAGTTGGCATCGTCGTGAATATTGACGAAACGGCACTTATTAGGCGAAAAATGAATCGTAGCAAGAGTAGAACAAATTATGTTAGAGTGCTGAGACTTTACGACACAAATCTCCGTAAAGGGTTCGTAGAACGCATTCCGAACAGAAGTGCTGACGTTTATACAACGACTAGTCCTCCCAGGCACTACCACCATTCACACAGACAGGTGGAAAGGTTATTCTCAATTATCCTCACTAGGCTATATTAACCACAATGCAAACCATTCTTCTAAATTAGTGGATCCTATAACTGGAACACAGGCGAATTGCATTGAAGGATTCTGGGTTCACCTCAAAAAACCGTATCAGAATGGTAAACGGTTCCCGAAATGAAATGGTATATAGCCAATTAGATGAGTTTTTGTATCAACATTTTTTTAATATGCCCATAACCACTCCTATGCGAAACTGAGACCACTTATTGAAGCTTATTAGAGACATTTATCCTGTACAGTTCATTTTAATTACAAATATGCATTATAAATAAACTTTTTTATTAAAATGCCACTTTTTTAATGGAACAATGTGATTGGTTCTTTCGAGGTCGTCTGCAGTTGGTGTCCTTCCCGTACTGTTGACCTTATTACTAATAATCTATAAAAATCAAAATGATTGAGCAAAGAATATCCTTTTCGATAATTTCCTCTTCTGCCTCTACAATTATATATTCTATATATAAACATATATATATATGTTTATATATAGAATATTCTACAATAGACGTCATTAACAATATTAGTGTCTTTTAAATAATATTGAATTGTCAAGTAAGATCAATGGAATTGCAGTTCATTAAAAATGCTTAGATTATAATTATTATAATAAAGGTATAATAGCAAATAGAATATCAACTAAAATTAAGGAAATTTATACAAAAATTGAAAGTCATTCAAACTTAGATGACCGAGGTAAGGCTAGGACCCATTTTAGCCGACATTTTCTTTGCGAAACTAGAAAATGGGTCTTTCAAAGATGTTATTGAACTTGAATTCTCTTGTCAGTACATGGATGATACACTTTTGATAATGGAAAATGATGATGAAGCAAAGAACATTCTGGATAAATTTAAAAAGGCTAATCCTACAATACATTTTAATATTGAGAAAGAAAAAGACTCCAGTATTTCATTTCTAAACGTCCATATGACCAAAAAAGAGGACGGCAAAATAAGAAGAAGTACATACAGAAAACCTACATCAACTGGTCAGTATACCCATTTTTTTCAGCTTCGTACCCTTAAAATACAAACGCGATCTGATAAAGTGCTTGGTTCACAGAGCAAGAGCAATCTGCTCGGATGAATGTCTTAATGAGGAACTGAATAATATTAATCGGTTGTGGAGTGAAAACGGTTATACAGAAACGTTCATTTATAAGAAAATGAATCAAAAATGAAGGCAGCACAAAGTATCAACAGTTCCTGAAAAGGCCTTATTCTCACAACTTTATTTCCTCGAGGATAATATCAGCGAGATACCAACACAACACTTTAGAAATGTGGTAAATGAGCGTTCCCTGCTTCTGAATTACGCTGAGTCTTCAAAACCACCCTTATTTCGTGTTCGGGAGTAAACGATAAACTGCGTAATTCCGCCTCTTTCATTTGTATCTACCAGCTTGACTGTTCCTGTGGAGCCAGTTACATAGGCCGTAAAATTAGGCGTGTTTCTCGTCGGACTTACGAACATCATCCTGTGCGGTTGGTCAAGTAAAGGATAAACTAAATCTATTCGTAGCGCTGTTCCACCTCATCTTGTGGATAGAGAACACAAGATTGACGTAAACGAGGTTTTTAGAGTCATTTACCGCATACCAACAAATCTTAATTTCGCCTTAAGAGTTCGATTACTAAATATTACTGAGGCTGTTGGGATCCACACTAAGAAGCCTAATTTATGTGTCCAAAAGAAGTTAGTTCAGACATTATCCTTACCTTGGCCATCTGTGTTTGAATGATCCTGAATTATTTTGGAATTTTTATAATTTTAGTTGATATTCTATTTGCTATTATATCTTTGTTATTATTATAGTTTAATGAACTGTAATTCCATTGATCTTACTTTACAAATCGATATTATTTAAAAAACACTAATATTGCCATTGACTACTATTCTACAATATTCTATGTATATAGACATATATATGTATCATTGTAGAGCCCGAGGAGGAGGAAATTATCGAAAAGGATATTCTTTGCTCGATTATTTTGTGTTTTTTAGATGTCTTAATGAATATTTTCGCTATACTAATAATCTGTATCAAATAGCTTGCAAACAATCTGCAAGTTAACCTACATTTAGACGAATTAATTAAATATATTCGTAATTACGAAGTACATATATTACACAAAAAGGTTGACTTTTCTCTATTTATGTATCATATAACTCTTTCCACAACCTGTTATTTCATTCTTCTTATATATACATAGACAAAACTGTGACCTCAAAAGCACTTTCTGTTGAACATACTCTACAAAAACAACGAACGAGTTCTCTCCAGCACTAAAATAACCAACATTAAATAACTCCTTTCCTTACTTACTACTTACCGTGAATTATTCAGTCGAAAGATATTAATTCATGATACAAGGTTATAAATGAAAAAGCAGAGAATTCCCCTTAACTTTCTTACAAAATAATTCAACTACAATTAATTATTACGAATACATGAAGTGGAGAAACATAGTACTGCCGTAACAATAAATTAACATGTCATTATTAGGGAAGACAAATATTTCCGAAGTTCTCTTTAGCTTTCGCATAAGCTCTCATCTTCTGTCCACATGATCTCCTCCATGTCAAACTTGGAATGTTGCCTAACTTTTCGTTTCACACTCTGGTTCCACTTGAGCCAGGGACTCACGCGTGGTATCATTCAACAGTCTATTCCGTGTGCATCCAATCCATCTGAATTCTCTTCAACACATTTGTTGAGTAATAGGTTCTTAGTTGGCTAATTCCAAGAGTTCATTGTCGCTAGTCCCTTCTAGCTTTCTGATCTCTGATATCGAGAGAAGGCAACTGTTTATAAAAGTCTACAACCTGCTTGAAATGACTTTGTTGACACGTCAAGTCTCTGAATTAAATAGAAGCCGTGACTGACATGATAATACTGTTGAAAAATCCGAATCTTGTTCTTCATGCTGAGTGAAGGAGATTTCCAAACTGATTTCAGAATAATGACAGTCTGTTCAGCTCTCCAGATCCTCACTGACTTTGACATCCTCATCCACGACGCCTGTAGTTGAAACAATGTTGCCCAAATAAATGGAAGAAGTGACTTCTTCCAAATGACAGTGATTGGTTCTTCTTGTTGTTGTTGGTATGTGGCTGTCTTCTCCACCTGAAGTCCTATCTGCCAAATTGTTGGTTTTCGCCTGCTAGTCTTCGAATTTGTGTGACATTGGACAGAAATCGCCGCAATGTCCACATCTTCTAAAGTCTTCTTGCCAGTCCAACATATGCTTGTCTAAACGTTCCCCATGCAGGTATGACACAGCCCACCACAATCAGGAATATCATTGGCTGTAGTAGACAGTTTCATTTCACTTGTGTCTTAGCTTCAAAGGCTTCTCTGTATTTTATGTTGTGAATCAAATGGCGTGTGGTGCTTTAATATAACTGTTGAATAAGGGTTTGAAGCGCTCCGTAGTGCCGGAGTAGGTTGTGAATGACTTCATAGTCAACTCTGTCGAAGGCCCTTTCAAAGTCGATGAAATTGAGGTGGAGATTTGATTACCATTCTATGATGTGACGCATCGTTGAAATTTCATCTTCTTTAATGCAGCCTGTTTCCAGAAAATCTTTTGGTCACTTTTATTCTCTCTACTTGTCTACTAGTTTGCTAGTGAACTGGCCAGCCATAAGCCTAAAAAAGAGTGAAGCTCGAGGATCGGGCTAGAGACCTTACGCTGTAAAATCAACCCAATCGATACGGAAGCTTCAATACAAAGAAGAATATTTAAAAAATAGAATTCTAATAGATTAGGTAATTCAGGACAAGCAGAGGTTGATGTCTTTTGTTTTCTGTACACACACTGTTTAGGATTAAAAGTATTAATCCAAAGTGCTTCCATCACCTTAAATAACTTTGAATTAAAGGTAGGGTTGTGTAAAATAATTGAGAAATAATCACCAATAAATGTTTCGCCATAAAAGATGTTGGACTTCTATTCAGAATAAGAACATTCGGATTTGCTATGTGAGGCTGCCTTAACAACTACCTGTGAACATATAATTTATTACAGTAACAGTGAAACATTTTTATTGTTTCTGCCTATAAACGGAGATGTGTCGGCAAAACTGTAGATGAACTTGTCAATATAGTATGAAGTAGAGTCCATAGAATTTCATACTTTAATTGCAGGCCAAACTGTCAAAAATATTCGAGAGGTGAGGAAAGTAGATGATGTGTACAATTTGCTTTTGACAGCCAACCGAAGTTTCATTTTCAAGGACTAATTTCTCTTTGTTATGATATCACCCGACAGTACTTGTCTTCTTACTACCTTATATAAATTTATCAAAGCAGCTAAATGCTTCAGCGCATTAACAGTCGATTAGTTCCATACAATTATGGAGTAAATGGTTCGCAATGACCGTGAACAGTGGTGGGCGACAAAAGCGAAAGAGATGGAAAAGGTATTAGCGATTGGCAACCCCAGACAACTATTTGGGCTTATCAGGGAAACAGGTGGCAAAAGGCAAATGATAAGTGAAACAATCTCAGAGAAAAATGGCACCGATTGCCTCAAACCATCTAATGTCATCGCATTACAGTTTATAACAAGCATGTACATGATAAGCTGTGAAAATATAGCAATAAAACTGCACGTTAGATGTCATCAGTGTCAATGTTCATGAGTGGCAATTAACATATATTCTAGTGAATGCATATGATTAATGTTCCACTTGAATTTTGATTCGATCTGATTATAAACTTGACATGAGTAAATCATAATATCAAAAAACAAAGACAGGAAGTGTACAGCATTCATTTACTGTACATATATATTTGACTTGTGAATTCTCATTGACAATCATTTACTTTTGTTAACTGATGTACAGTTCACTGCTATGCTTTCATATGTGTTTCGAATTGTAATATAGTAAAGATTTACTGGCAAACACCTGTCACCTCTCAACTAACTAGTTATTTGTTCCTTGCATTCTGAGGGAAATACATGGCATCAACAGCAGCAGAAGTAGCAGCACCACATCTTTTTCGCAATCTATTCTGTGGCTTGATGACTACACACAAGCTTTCACGTTTTCTTACATTTATTCCCCTTGATGAATTTGAATAAAGCAAGAACAACAATGGTTTGTGCAGAATAATATAGTACCATCATTGTTTATTTCGTTGACTTCTCATCAGCTGATGCTTACAGTGCGTCGGTGGCACAGCGGTTAGGATGCCCGCCGACCATGCACATCGTCCGGGATTCGACCCCCTGCCGACGCACACCTGATATCAATGGTTGGCCTGCAAAATTTTGGCTACCGATATTACATACTGAAAATGTCATACTTTTACCAAAAATATGGTGTGGAATCAAGTTATAATCAAAAAAATTAGAATTAAATAAAATAAATTATTATCAGTTTTTTTAGACAGAAACATTTTTACATACTTGCAAATTTTACATGATGTCGACAGTTGACAGGAGGTTCCGGGATTAGTGAGCAGTGTTCAGAAAATTACGCTTATATACCTTTTATTCAGGCAGTTCAAGTGTATACAAAGTAAATGTATGCATACAATGGTAAAGGAGTGACGTAATAAAGACGAGAGGTGTGTGAGATGATGAGTGACTAATAAATTTGGCAACAATGTACTGAGTTCAACTCAAATCACAGGAACAATAGACAAACAAAATTACAACACTCTACGCTATCCGTTGACGAATGGGTTCCAACTTCTCTACAGGCCAACAAGCAACCTTATGTTGGAGCACCAATCTCCTCAAGTTTGCCGAAGCAATCTCTATCAAACGCCTAGAACCCAATTTATGTGTTCAGAAAGAAGTAGTTATCAGCAGTGTTTCCTTGCCCATGTGGTCACTGGATGTCTTTATTCTCTCTTTCATTCGATTACGTAGTCTTTGGCTTTAAGCTCACTCCCTCTTTTGATATATTGTAATATTGTTTGTCTCTTGTTTCTATTATTTAAGTTGAACTCAGTATATTGTTACCTAATTTATTAGTCACTCAGCATCTTACGCATCTCTCATCTCTGTTACGTAACTTCTTTACCATTGTATGCAAACTTGAACTGCCTGAATAAAAGGTATATAAGCGTAATTTTCTGAGCACTGTTCACTAATCTCGGAACCTCCTGTCAACTGACATCATCACGTAAAATTTTTGTTTATCAACAAATATATGTATCTGGTTTATTTTATTCAATAATAGTATCGTTTTACTTTTATCGTGAGGAACAAACTTCTCCTCAAAATTCCAAATAACCCTTATCGTTACATACCATCAAGAACAAACAAACCTAGACTAAAAGATTTCTGCTGACTGTTAACCTCCTCTTAACCTTAAACTTCCTGCCTTCTTTCTAAGTATTCTCAGTCACTCTAAAACTTATTGAGGAGTACTTATCAAAGTGTCGCTCACTGATGAAGACACCCAAATAGGATGAAAAAGATACCTAGTGCTTCTTGATGATTTCCAACGGTTCTCTAGGTGACAGTGGTCGATGATAAAGTCTAACAAATCCAATTTCTCAAAAATACCGTTTTCAATAATTAGTTTGTAGGGATTCTATTGGTTTCACGTAATACCGCGCATTGGAATCAGTTACAGAGCCATTGAAAACCAGAGAGTATCGATATCAAAATGTAATCGAACCTGAAACAAACACAATCCCTATCGACTAATGCTTCAAAATTAATCTGATCCTCTCTAGAGACTGGCTACAGGACGAAGTTGTCCGGAGTCCTAGTAAAAAGTCATAACTAGTGGAGTCCATCCAGTCAAGTGTGAGGATGGAATTCTCGCCAATGACATTGGTTTGTCGTCACGCTAAAATCACGAATCGATAGAAGTTAGAATTCATGGACTTGCCGATGAGTCGGGTCCCATTGGGTGAATGGTATACGAGCTTGCCTTGCAACCGGGAGGTCCTGGGCTGGAACCCTGGTGATGGGTACGTACTGTTGAAGAGTCTCAAATCAGGATACAACTGCTCTCCAGCACTCATTGATTTCCACTGGTTCTCTAAGTGAGTGATATCACTCCGTGATCAAACTTGAAAATGACAGTTCTGTTACATTTTTCGCAATTTTGACATGCGCACTGTCCTGGATTCCACTGCTAGTCACCATTCACCAATTAAATACTAATTAAATGCCTAGACATCGTCGATGCATCTGCACAAGAAGCCGACATGTCAACCTGAGACCGAGCACTTCGATTCAATAATCAGTTGACGGGAAAATCTAAAATTAAATCAAATTTTATAGCAAGCTGCATAATAAATTTAGTTTTGTTATCCATTTATTTCAAAGTTTCGCTCCCAACTCCTCATTAGATTACTTTTATAATGCTTACATCATTCATGGCACCAAACATTCATTTTCAATGCAGAATTCAACATATGTCGTATTTCCGATTCCCGTTCTTTTTCATCATCTCTCATGCATTCGATTACATTACAATTTATTGCACAAGTGTGTCAGTAAATTTGGGAACAGATAACATCTTTCATATTAAAAGCAAGCAAAATAAAAATAGGGAAAAATAATGGCTTCATTCTGAATAATAATAATAATAATCTACTTTATTCTAAAAACAGTACTTCTAATACAGAATGGAATTCTCAGCATTTGTCACAACACATTGCGTCTGATTTAATTAAAATATAAGTGAAATTAAAACAAAATTAACCAGAAGAATTTCTCCACGTTTACGATATAAAGTCAAAAATATTCGAAGGACGAATTGAGAATATTAAATATAATAGTAATAATAATAACAGTGAGTTTGTTTCAAACAGTATTGTCGATGAAGTTTGGAAATTTCAGCATGTTATAGATTATTGAATTTAATGTTCTGTTGATATAGCAGCATGGTGAGGGGAAATACAAAGTTAACAGTTATAACACAGCTTAAATGATGTTCACACTTATGAGAAAATAAACAAATAAAAACAAAAAATTGAGAGGACTATAAATATAAGAAGTACAATAACAATAAAGGTTGATGTTGTAAGGGTGGAGGAAATGGTTTATTTACTAGTGCAAAGAAGGTTAGTTAGTTAGTTCATGCCTAACACTATTTTCATCACATAAAGTACGTGCCGCCAAATATAGTACAGTGGAACTTTTATACTTAGACGTACGTGCATAAAGTCTTCTGAAAAGACATCTTGTTTTACCTGAGGAGACACAAGGTTGGAGCTGCGGGTTGAGTGGGTGCTCAGAGTCTGAAAAAAATTCCTTTAGCGAATTTTTCGCATGACATCAAGTGCCTATCAATGACAATGTCAACGATATGGCCCAATGGGATAGCATACCACTCGGCCTACTGACTGACAGTCTTCATAGTTCTGCAAAGTATGACATAGTCTTTTTTAAGCAATCCAGGAAAGAATAAGGGTGAACAGTAAAGAAGAATAGGTAAAATACACGAGTTAACAAACTGTAAGAGGAGTGGTTTGGTTATGCCTGAGTGCCTTAACTTCTTAATGTAAAAAGTCAGACGGAATATTTTCTGGAAATCCCAAAGCCATGTGAAGACCAGGATGAATCAGAAGAAAGAATTAGTTCAAGATATTCAACATCTCACTCATTTGGTTTCTATATCAGTATCATCAATTTTGCAACGGTCATAGGAACCAATGGCTTCATTTAACTTTCTTGTACATCAGAAACTGAAATTTACAGTCTGACACTTGGAAGGATTTAGTTTAAGGCCGTTAGAAGAAGACCATTTGATAACTCCCGATAGAAAGCTGTTCATCTTAGTACAGTCTAGCTGGGAGTTAACAGACACTGAAATAGTTAGATCGTTGGCATACTTAATAAAGTTCATTTCGTCTGAGCGAGGCAAATCATGCAAGAAGAAAGAAAACAGAAAAGGAGAAAGGACAGCGTCTTGAGGGACACCAGCCTCAGTAAACAATGAAGTGGACGACTTTCCCTGACATACAGTGTACTGCTTTTTACGTTTATACAAAGTACAGAAAACTCAGGGAGGGTTTGATACATTAAAACCTTACTCCTTGTGCAGGATCTCCACTTGACGTAATATAGTTCGACCTAATCCTTTGATAAATGTGAAACGACTAGTTAAAAGTCATACGAAACTGTGCATTAGAACATTATGCTATTGAAAAAACATAAGAAAATGAAGTTAACATGGTGAATTGCTCAAAAATGGAAAATCTGGCGACCCTGTGATTGAATCCTGTATCAGTGGTTCAATAGTAGAATACTCTCCAACGAGGCCTGTGATCAGGGGTTCCATCCCTGGTCACCCACGCACTCATAAACCTTGCCTAGCCTGAAGTAACCCTAATAAAGGCGAAAGGTTGTGTGTGTGTGTGTGTGGCCAGCGATGTTATCCCATAAGAAGAAAGAATAATACCACTGCTACTAAAACGTTAAAGCCCAAGCACACAGTCCTATGCTCCACTGGGAAAGTTACGGAATACGTTTTTGCAACCAAATAGTCACTGAATTAGTCAACTGTGGAAATGAATTTCCTTATGCTTGGAAGGATCAAAAGTATTCTACATAACTAGAGACGGAACAACTCTCAATTAAAAATGTCCCTTATATCGAAGGGCACTAACCATAGACTAGGCATTCGATAATAAAAATGTTTGGTATGTGATAAGTAGTATCATTACTCAAAATAGCATTTCTCCTCTAATATAACAATAAAAGGTATTACTGTGACGACAGAAGACAAGGGCCAGGCAATAGATCGTCTATTCAGAATATCAAGAGGTATTTATAGATTTTTATGCGCATTATTATTAGTGTTACTCTTTGCGGAGAAGCGACGTCTTCTGATTGGTTGTTTTCTTGCTCAAGGTTATTCTGTTATCACTTCGTGGCAGTTTCTCGAAAAAATCAAGCCATATATCTGCGAATCATATTCTGACACTTTAATTCCGCTGTGATTGGCTGCCGATTTTCTCAAGGTTGACTTTTATTACTGTTTTTCTCATGACTATGATTTGAGATGTGAACATTGACGTAAATCGTTGTCTACAATTTTTCCTTGCAGACAGATCTCAACGCATTACTATTCCATTGAGTTTTGAGTGGAACAAAGGGATTTAACAGTACTGATTCATTCCACTCTGTTTCCTGAAGTCACTTTAAAGTCTGCTATACAACTGCTTATAAATTTCCATTTCTTTTTCACACAATCTCCTCCATGTCACACAGTGACCAACACAAAACTCATATTTCCTTAATTGGGTTTCACTTGACCACCAGCTTGGTGCATGATGACACTGAACTGTCTCACTAGATAGAGCGACGCCAAAAATAATTGTCATGCTCTGAACGCAGAAAACCGATGTCTGCGCCCTACTCTACAGTTGGTCAAAACTTCCATAAGACACACACACACACACACGGTTACAAAGAACGTCCAAAACACAGCAAAACAAGACGATTATTCCTGGCTGAACCTATGTGGCTCTATTGAAAAATAAGAACATATAAAACTAAAAACAAACTCAGCAGTACCGTCACACAGCTATGCAGGCAACATCATTGGTTAACCAAAATTCAACTGTGAGAATTACTTCAGAATCAAGTAGAATAGTCACAACAAAGTGAGAGGGAACATTCTGTCTCCACAAGAATCACACAGCAACAACCCCCCCACACACACAGTCCAACATCAGAATCAACTACATGCACTCAAACAAAACCACATTGTATATCAACACATTGTCACACACACACATACACACAAACACACACAAGGAGAAGCATCGAAATTAGAGAATAAACAGTAAGACAGATATATCATAAGAATCAAGTCAATATATGATATGTGAATGTCAGTGGAATGATACACAGTGAAGCAGGGAAACGGATAATACTGAAAGCGTTAGTTGAAACATCCAGACAAGTGTCCATGTTGTGATTATATCGTTCAAGAGGTATTTTCCAAACAATTATTCCGTTACCAGTAGAACTGATAAAGATGCCCGATAACCGATGACAAGCACCATTCATCGTAGGCGGCATAAATTGAAAAGAAGTCAACTCCTGCAATTGCTTAACCTGCGCAACATTGTTGGTAAGGATTAGGCAGTCAAATAAAATCTCGGATCATATCAACAAGGCAAGACTCGCGTCCTCGACTTGGAAACCTGCTACACTTAGCATAAGGAATTAGATGTGGATCTTCAACAATAATTCGTCGCATCGAACATTCTCAACAAAAATGGACGGTGGGAAACAGTCAGCAAGCAACAAGGAACTCTGGCGGTGTATTCAACTAGTCAAAAAAGTGTCACCTAAAAATAATTCTGAAGGAAATGAAGGTGGATTTGTTATACGCTCAAAGATATCCTATGTCAGGCAAGCCGCCAAGGTGAACATGAAAGGGACACGTCCAAGAGTGACAGTGGGTAGATCATGTTATCAGGAAGTGAAGCTTTTTCGACATATGTTGAGACAGCACCAAAATATACCATGCAGATTTGCTGCTGATTTCCTATGCCTCACTTAGAACCCAATGGAATATATAACATACATAATAATTTCATATGTTTCAAACAAGATTGACAGATTTCAGTCACTTAACAAGAACAGGACTGCATACACAATATCAGTTACTCCCCAGTGGGCAGTCAATTCATATATATATATATATATATATTAGGATGAAGTTCTCCTCTACAAAATACGTGGTAATTTACACAACAAATTTCCCAACACAATGCACATATATAGTCTAAACTTATTACACACTGAATAACCATCTCTGTTTACTGAAACTCTTCCTTCACCTACAAGGCTAAACATGTACTCGGATAAATAACACATGTTTCTGTATTTGATCTTGTCAGTTAAGAAACAAATTCTACTTCACTTTTGTTTTTTTATTTAAGGACACCATGAAGGTAATGTAATAAATAACCAGATTTCATTTCATGTTTTTTAAATTTTTCACTTATTGCCGTTGACATTTTAACGAAATGCATTACCATTAATATTGAATTTTAAATTTTGGGCGTCTGTGGCACAGCGGCAGAGTGCTTGCCGACCACGCCTCATGGGGTCCGGGGTTCGATCCGTGGCCGACGCACTCTTTACCTCGCTGGGCCAGTAATAAGACTATTAAAGAGGGAAAGTTGGGCATGAGGCTAGTAAAACCAAACACCACTGCTATCGAAACTTCAAGTCTTGCTTGAAGCCCTATGTAAAGGAATAAAAATAAAAACTGAATTTTAACTATGGATCGGTATCAGTCAGATAAGCATTGAAAGCCAATAAGAAGTACTGGACGGCTGTTTCGTCCCATTTTTGGATTCTTCACGGTACCCAAACATAAGTTAACATTCGAGTTACGAGACTAACCTGTTGACCAACCATCCACTGGAAGCGAAACAAGTTGTCGACGAATTTTAATTTCTGTCATTACTTGAACCTATTTTTGAGTTGTACAAAATTTAATTTACGAGTCTGTATCGACTCTTTTCGTCTCAGGTTTCTTTCTCACCTACTATTTGTAAATGTGTACTACTGAAGAACCTCAATTTAGGAATAAATACCTATGCGAAACTCTCCGACAATTTGCACTAATTCCCTAACTGATTTTAGCTTGTTATCTAATCTGAAATCAATGAAATCTCTACAAACCACCACCTAAAATAACGATTTTCCGATAAGCAGTTCATATAGGGGAAAAAATAACAATACAGTTCACTTGAAATCTGGAATCTTGACTTGTCGCAATAAGCAGTTCCAATAGTCAGGTGCACTCTTCCGTCAACCGCTGCCTTCACCGACTTCATACTGAAGATGAAATGGCTGAAAGAAAATTAGCAATGAGAAACTACTGGAAGGAACCAAACAAGAACCTATCGTTTGAAAATTATGTGTGAGAAAATGGAAATGTATTGGAGACACACTAAGGAGGTCGTCAAATGACATCGCGAACCTGGCCATCGGTCGAGTGGGTTTTCACTCGTTCGATTGTGACATGGAAGAGGTCGTGTGAGGAAGAGATGAGAGGCTGTAGACAATCGTAGGATCAGATAATGAGAACCATAGAAAATAGAACAAAGAAGAAACGCGCGGTTAGAGCTCTATGTTCCACTCTAAACCTAAGGGAATAATAGTAATAATATTTCAGGACAATTATTTTCAGAAGTTATTGAACTGAATGGTTTAACAGCAAAGTTTTCATCCTCCCACTTCCCCACCTGATAACATCTGAAGTCCTTACTTCAGTGTGAAATATGCTTTTGAAATTCTCCGTGGGGTGAAATAATTACCTCATGGTGACCTCGATTAGGAGTAATTAGTCTTTTCATCAATATGATCTTAGACCTTTTGACGAGATAACTTGACTGATAAATCTGATAACTGATATCAGCATGACTGCTGGTCGCACTTATATCCAAGTACTGAACTTCTAGGAATTCTCTTTTAACCTTATAATTCCTACGTTTTAAATGTTTAAATATCTCCAGTACATTTGGTGTGATGGAGTGCAGATTACACAAATATTCCTTAAAATCATCAAGTTATTGAAAATGCTGCTATAGAGGATGAGCGCATTATCCAAATGAACTGAGTCCGTTCCAGGATTACAACACCGAACCTAGTACTTGCTTAGCTCAGAACAGAGTGATAGTTTAAATAATACGCGGCCAACAACCCGACACCGCGAAGAGAAACACTTGTATTGCTACACAAACTGTATTCAAGAAACAGATATAATGGAAACAAGTACCCTCGAAGGGAACTATGTAGGTCAAAGTTTAGTAGAATAAGAGAAAGGCACAGTGGAGAAGAATAAATATATCAGCTATTAAATCAGATTCCAACGCGGATGAAAAAGAAGCATAAAACAAGTGGAAAAATCACTGGAAAGCGAAGTGAACTCATGACTTCAACAAGTCGGTTAGTTATGTTCCCCACAATAGTAAATTTGCTAATTTTCGTAGAATTTCCATTGGGAACATTTGGATTTCATGAAGATACCTGAAAAATGTCTTCACCTTCAGAATATATAAATACATAATGCAAGCTGAGAGTAGCTGCCTACCAATTGACTCTATCCTACAATTAGAATCTATGTAAGTTTTAGCAGAATAAAGCCAGAAACGGAATGATGCCAAAAGAATACTGTTCCCTGACATGTACTGTTCTTATATGATTAACAGTAAGAATACTTGGCTTTAAAACTGGATATTCCAACTAAGTTTTGTACTTGCTTATCTGGATTCGTATGTAAACTGCCACCAGTTTTACCCCTAACTGAGTCTAACAGGATACACACCACTTATGAGCCCATCACACACGAGCAAACTAACTAGTATATAAACATATGTAATCATTCCATGAAGTAACAGTTGCCTCCCGACATTGAAAACATTTTGAATTTTCATAACAAGTGAACGCTTCAGTGTATGGACAGTAGCACTAAGAAAAGATTAGACATTATGAGCTTAAAAGTGTTATATATAAATATACATATAGGGTTGTGGTGCATTGGGTCATGCAACGGACTCTAGTAACTGAGAAGATGGACATACATTGGATCGACGGAAAGATCTGAGAAAATCTGGATTTCGCAGATGACATGTGAAATGTCACAAAAACTCGAGTATTTATCCTTAATCCCAATCAGATGGATCTCACTGGTCACAACATCCAATGGAGTTCACCTCTTTTAATTTCCTTCCCTACAATGTCTCAACTACAAGACCAGCATTGGGTAAGTAAGACACATCGTTATTATTCTGAACTCAGTGTTGAAATCTACTGCATTCAGCACTAAAATTAAGATTCGGGTTTTGAACACTCATGTCAAGTCAGTGAGAGACTTTTCAATTGAGTCAACAAAAGCATTTACGAAAACCAACTGAAGACCTTCATCAACACTTACCTACGCTAGACACCAAAGAACAGGTAGCTAGCCGGAAAGCACAATAAACAAGGAAGTCTGATAAAGCAGTGAACCAGCTCATATTCTATTCCCTAACATAGAAATATATGGAAGGAAATATAGTTGCGTTTGAGAGGACCATCTGAGAAGACCATTCGCTGACATCACATATGAAGTAGGAAATAGATTGCAACATGAAAGACAAGCGACGATTGAGGGATAGGTGCAAGAGTGATCTGGGAGAGATCATGTGAAGGCGAAACTGAAATCTGTTGGCAATCATACAGTCAGCTAGCAATCACAGCAGAAAGCAGAGTACAATAAGTTATTGATATAAAGGTATGATGTTAAGTCCTAATGCTTCAGTCATAAACTTAGCGATAAATAATAATAATTACTATTATAATTAAAATTATTATTAAATTCATTGTAAACTTGACTGACACAAATCAGTCACCACTGTCGCAATGGACTAGAAACACAATATCAGTTACTCCCCGGTGGGCAGTCAATTCATATATATATGTATATATATATATATATGTCTTAGGATGAAGTTCTCCTATACAAAATACTTGGTCATGTACACAACAAAACAACAACATTTACCCAACACAATGCATATAAATAGTCTAAACTTATTACACAATAAATTAACATCTCTGTTTACTGACACTCTTCCTTCACCTACAAGGCTAAACATGTGTGCTCGGATAAATAACACGTGTTTGTGTATTTGATCCTGTCAGTTAATACACAAATTCTACTCTATTATTGTTTTTTATATTTAAGGACACAATGAAGGTTATGTAATAAATAACCAGATTTCTTTTCACGTTTTTGTGGGGTTAGCGTTCAAGGGAAGATTATCACAAAATTTTACAATTTTTCACTTATTCCTGTTGACATTTTAAAAAAATACATTACCATTAATATTGACTTTTAAATTTTGTGCATCTAAGGCACAGCGGTAGGGTGCTCGCCGATCACGCCTCATGGGGTCCGAGATTTTCACTCCGGCCGACGCACTCCTTTAGCTCGCTGAGCCAGTAACAAGACTATTAAAGAGGGAAAGTTGGGCATGAGGCTTGTAAAAATAAACACCACTGCTACCGAAACTTCAAGTCTCTTGCTGGAAGCCCTATGTAAAGGAATCAAAGTGAAAAATAAAAATTGAATTTCAACTATGGATCGGTATCAGTCAGATAAGCATTGAAAACCAGTAAGAAGTACTGGACGGCTGTTTCATCCCAATTCGGGATTCTTCATCGGTACCCGAACATAAGTTAACTTTCGAGTTACGAGACTAACCTGTTGACCAACCATCCACTGGAAGCGAAACAAGTTGTCGACAAATTTTAATTTCTGTCAATACTTGAATCTATTGTTGAGCTGTAAACAATTTAATTTATCAGTCTTTATCGGCTCTTCTCTCCTCAAGTTTCTTTCTCACTTGCTTTTTGTGAGTGCGTACTACTAAAGAACCTTATTTTTAGGAATAAATAGCTGTGCGAAGCTCTCCGGCGATTTGCACTAATTCCCTAACTGATTTCAGTTTGTTATCTAATCTGAAATCAATGAAATCTCTACAAACCACTACCTTAAAATAACGATTTTCCGATGAGCAGTTCACAAAGGGGAAAAAATAACAATACAGTTCACTTGAAACCCAGAATCTTGGCTTGTCACAAAAGCATTACTAACAGCCAGCTGCATTCTTTCGTCAACAGCTGCCTTCACCAACTCCATACTGAAGATGAAATGGTCACAACAAAATTTGCAACGAGAAACGATTGGAACGAACCAAGCAAAAACCTATCGCTTGACAAATATGTGTGAGAAAATGGAGGCCATCGAATGACACCGCAAACCAAGCCATCACTCAAGTGGAAACCGAATGGGTTTCCATTCGTTCGAGTGTGACGCGGAAGAGGTCGTGTGAGGAAGAGATGATAGGCTGTAGACAATCATAGGATCAGATAATGAGAACCGAAGAAAATAGAACAAAATAGAAACGTGCGGTTAGAGCTGTATGTTCCAATCGAAACCTAAGGGAATAATAGTAATAATATTTCAGGACAATTATTTTCAGGAGTTATTGAACTGAATGGTTTAACAGCAAAGTTTTCAGCCTCCCACTCCCTCACCTGATAACATGTGAAGTCCTAACTCCAGTGTGAAATAAGCTTTTGAAATTCTCCATGGGGTGAAATAATTACCTCTTGGTGACCTCGATTAGGAGTAATTAGTCTTTTCATCAATCTGACATGAGACCTTTCAACGAGATGAATTGATTGATTAATCTGATAACTGATATCAGTATGACTGCTGATTGCAATTATATCCGAGTAGCGGACTTCTAGGAATTCTCTTTTAACTTTATAAATCCTGAGTTTTAAATGTTTAAATATCTCCAGTCCATTTGGTGTGATGGAGCGTAGATTATACAAATATTCCTTAAAATCGTCACGTTATTAAAAATGCTTCTATAGAGGATGAGTATATTATCCGAATGAATTCAGTTCGTTCCAAGATTACATCACCGAACCTAGTATTTGCTTAGCTGAGAAAAGAGGGATAGTTTAACAGATACACGGCTAACAGTCCGACACCGCGAAGAGAAACACGCGTATTGCTACAGAAACTTGAGATGGCAAAAAATAAATAAACTGTATTCAAGAAACAGCTGTAGTGGTAACAAGTTTCCCACCACAAGGAGACTAAGCCGGTCAAAGTTTAGTAGAATAAGAGAATGACACACTGGAGAAGAAAATATACATCAGCTAATAAATCAGATTCAAACACAGATGAAAAAGAAGCATAAAAGATGTGGGAAAATTACTGGAAAGCGAAGTGAACTCATGACTTCAACAAGTCGTTTAATTGTGTCCCCCACAATAGTAAATTTGATAATTTTCTTAGAATTTTCCCTGAGAGCATTTTGGATTTCATGAAGATACCTGAAAAATGTCTTCACCTTCAGAATATATAAATACATAATGCAAGCTAAGAGTAGCTGCCTACCAATTGACTCTATCCTACAATTAGAATCTATGTAAGTTTTAGCAGAATAAAGCCAGAAACGGAATGATGCCAAAAGAATACTGTTCCCTGATATGTACTGTTCTTATATATTAACAGTAAGAATACTTGGCTTTAAAACTGGATATTCCAACTAAGTTTTGTACTTGCTTATCTGGATTCGTGTGTAGACTGCCACCAAATTTACCCTTAACTGAGTCTAACAGGAGACACACCACTTATGAGCCCATCACACACGAGCAAACTAACTAGTATATAAACATATGTAATCATTCCATGAAGTAACAGTTGCCTCCCGACATTGAAAACATTTTAAATTTCCCTAATCAGTGAGCTTTTCAGGGTGTGGACAGTAGCACTAAGAACAGATTAGACATTATGAGCTTAAAAGTGTTATATATGTACATCTACGTTGTGGTGCATAGGATCATGCAACAGACTGTAGTAACTGAGAAGATGGACATACATTGGATCGCCAGAAACATCTGAAAAAAGAATCTGGATTTCGCAAATGACATGTGAAATGTCACACATACTCGAGTATTTGTCCTCACTCCAATCCCATAGACATTATTGGTCACAACTTCTAAAGGAATTCATCTCTTTTAATTTCTTTCCCTATAATATCTCAACTACAAGTCCCACAGATGAGGATGTCAAAGTCAGTCAGCATTGGGAAAGTAAGACACATCGTCATTATTCTGAACTCGGTGTTGAAATCTACAGCATTCAACACTAAGAATAAGATTCGGGTTTTTAATACTCATATCAAGTCAGTGAGAGACTTGTAAGTTGAGTCAGCAAAAGCATTTTCGAAAACCAACTGAAGACCTCCATCAACACATACCTACGCTAGACACCGAAGATCAGGTAGCCAGGCGGAAATGATGATAAACAAGGAAGTCTGACAGTGGTGTGAACCAGTCCATAATCTATTCCCTAACAAATATACATACGGAAGGATATTTAGATGCATTTGAGAGGGCCATCTGAGAAGACCGTTCACTGAAATCACATATGAAGTAGGACACAGATTGCAGCATGAAAGACAAACGACGATTATGGGATAGGTCCAAGAATGACCTGGGAGAGATAATGTGAAGGCAAAACTGAAATCTGTTGGTAAGCATACAGTCAGCTAACAATGACAGCAGAAAGCAGAGTACAATAAAGGTATGTTGTTAAGTCCTAATGTTTCAGTCATAAACTTAGGGATAAATTATTACTATTATTAAATTCATTGTAAACTTGACTGACAGAAATCAGTCACCACGGACACAATGGACTAGAAACACAATATCAGTTACTCCCCAGTGGGCAATCAATTCATATATTTATATATTTACTCATTTATTAGGATGAAGTTCTCCTCTACAAAATACTTGGTCATTTACACAACAACCATTTCTAACACAATGCATATAAATAGTCTAAACTTATTACACACTAAATCAACCTCTCTGTTTACTGACACTCTTCCTTCACCTACAAGGCTAAACATGTCCTCGGATAAATAACACATGTTTCTGTATTTGATCCTGTCAGTTAATACACAAATTCTACTCTGTTCTTGTCTTTTCAATTTAAGGACACAATGTAGGTTATGTAATAAATAACCAGATTATATTTTACAGTTTTTGGGGTCATTAGCGTGTGAATTTAGATTATCTCACTACTTACGTGTTTGCTTACTTTCCATGTTTTACTTTTTACTACTACCACTAATAATCATAATGTTAGTATTCAAGATAGAAAACACATTGATACCAGTTAGAGAAGAAAGTGAAGCTCCTAGGAAGTGCTAGACAGCTGTTTCGTCTTATTTTGACGTTCTTTACCATCACGCACCTGTGACCTCATTAGGAATGAAACCGAGGAACTTCAAGCTACGATGCGGACTCGTCAATCACTCAACCACTGGTACGAAAACTAGTAGTCTACGGATTCTAAGTCCTGATATTTCGTGATATAGAACGACACTGTGAGACAATATCATCGGCTAGTATTCGTCCTCACTGGTCACCATTTCCGACAACAAATACAAGCAATATCGTCGTGTAGTCAGTCAATATTGAGAATTAAATTATTCAAGTTTCATTTCAAGTATTTCATTGGTTCCATGGTGAGATCACACACTAACATCAGTTAGACAACTATTCAAAACCTTCTAAGTCCTTTGCTTTACTTCAGATGGGGTAATGGATTAGTACTGAGGAAAAGTCTCACGTTAGGACTAAACAGTCATGAGGATTTTCAGCTCAGATAGATGAAGCTTTCATTGTGTTCTTGGACAACGATTTCCTTGAATTCTTCATGAATGATGTAATTGCGTCTCTTGTCAACCATTGTCAAGACCGCTAACTGATCTACATTGACCATATTTATTGATGTGGCATTTGACTTTTCTTGTCATGTGACTTATTTTTCATTATTTGATATATTTGATATAAAGGAGTGTGTCTGTCAATCGCTGATTCTTCTGAATATCAGACTTTGACAAATTCCCCGATATTCTGGATGTTTCTTCTGTTCCATTTATCTACATTATTTCAGTTGAACTGCTATCTGTTGCTGTCTACGTTGCGTCGATGTGAAAGAATACAACATGTCGTGTATTTTCACAACTAATTTATCTTCTTGGATTTGGAGCCGAAATAGACGCCTACTTTGAGTAATGTAGTGTTTATTGCAGTTTATGCAATTTATTTTGTAAATGGTATTGATCTTATCTTCTCGTGTAGTTGGATCGTGTTGTTGGTCTGCATAATATTGAATGAGGTGATTGTGTTGACTTGTGTGACATGCATATTTCAAATGGTCTTAATGTTCCAGCTGTTATTTCACAGATATTCTTTGTATATGTCGGAATGAATTTTTTTGTGGTCTTCGAGGACAGTTTGTTCAGTTGCAACATTCTCTGATGAAATTTTATCGGTATTCATTCTTTTCGAAGACAGTCAGTAAATATTTCTCTTCTCTCCTTTTCAGCACTAGAGTGTCGCAGTGTGTTTGACCTCTTTGAAACAATGTTTGCACACAGCTGACTTTGTGAGTCATTGGATAATTGCTATTATGACTGAGTATTTGGTCTGTGTGCGTTGACTTTCTGCATACTTGTGATTTCGAATTTCCTGTGTAGAGTTCTCTTGATTAAGACATCTAAGAACGGAATTTTGTTGTCTGATTCCTCTTTGCTTGTGACAAAACAACTACCCAGTACATCCTGGTGGATTTCAATGGTTGTCTAACTAACACCACTTAGTGATCTAACTTGGGAGCAATCATTC
>OX235273.1:105073434-105184185 GCA_944472155.2 Trichobilharzia szidati | reverse complement strand
TAACTTTTCATTGTCTGCATGGAGGATTTCATCATGAGCTGACATCAGTTAGAGAACCACTGGAAAGCCTGAGAGTACTGGGCAGATGTCTCGTCCTAGTTTGGGACTCTTCATCAGTACGCACTCACCAGAATTAGAACCCAGGACCATCTGGTTACAAGGCGAGCTCCTAGACCATTGAGCCACTGAGACCCGATCCAATGGTCCTTGAACTCTAACTTCTGCCAATTCACGACATAGCGTGACCATTTCGCAATGTCTTCTTCGATGAGTTACTGCCTCATCTTCAAGCTTCATTGTATTATTCTTTTTTGGTTTTGTTTTATCCTTAATTTAGCAGTTTGCTTGTGGTCTATCAAAATTAACAAGAGGTTCAAATATGGATAAAATTAAATGGATATTTTCCCTGTATGATATTGATGAAGATGGTTATATTAGTCGATCCGAGTTGAAAGAAGTTGTACAAGCAGTTTATGAATTATTAGGTGATAAATTATTTACAGGGAATACTGTACAAGCTATTGAAGATAGAGTGAATGCAATGTTTATGGTAAGTGTTGATATTTTTTTTATTGAATTAATTAATCATGATCTACTTTGATTGAACACTAGTCAGTCACTAGTGCGATGTGTCTGGCTAGTCCTTTTCTTTGTTTGGTGCAGACTGAATTCTATCAGTCGGGTTTAAAATGTAGCCATCATTCTAGGTAGCTCACCATCATGCTGCACATTGACTTGATGACATTAGATGGTTAGTGTCCACTACAGTCCTACAGGAGGTAAATTGCGAGCCTGAACAGCTCAGTGTTGACGTCATTGAATGCAGTTATCACTAGGTGCAGCGGGTTCGAATCTCAGAAGGGACATGAATCCCTTCAAGTTGGTTGTAGATACGCCTTGCTGACTGGCAAGTGCCAACTAGCACGAAACCTACGCTGAGTGTGGGTTCCTGCCGACTGCCTGCAACCATATAATATCATCAAATCCTGATCTAATTTGACGTATATAAATTTATATACTGTTAGAGAATCACCCCCTCAAAAACGTAAACAGCGAACTCTCATTCTACTGTAAATATATAGACGACACCTTTACCTTGCTTATCAACACACTGAGTACACATATGAAAAGGAGGTAGACGACACCTTGTCATTTCTTGATTTCCTGTTAACAAGAAGGTAAGATGGAAGTATTAAGAGGGGTATTATCCGGAAGACGTCATAGGTTGCCCAATACACATATTTCAAGTCGTTTGTCCATCTTGCATACAAACGACATCTTATCAATACCTTGATGTATCGTGCTAGGAAAATCTGCAGAATAGACTCTCTGGACGATGAAATAAGGAAAATAGAAGACTTTTCATACAAGTACGGATGTCCCAAAAAATTTGTTAACGTCTGGATCAGGGGAACAGATAAAAAGAAATGCCTGTAGACTGTGCAGAAGAAAAGCGTATATATGACTTTACTGTTAAAATTCAGCAAATGAATTGCTGGCATTGAAACTTAGAAAAATAATAGCTAAAATAGCCGCAACACTGGGTTTTAAAACTCACCACTCGTTGTATAATTCAAACGCAGGTAAAGGATAAGCTACCAAGCCTGGCCATTTCAGTATGCATTTATAAATTTGATTGTTCATCTTGAGACAGTTACATAGGTAAACTGACTCGTCTAAAGTGGTCAGTGTGAGGAGTCGTAAAGACAATCAGAAGTTCCATACTGGCCCGCCTATTGGACACGGAGCACAAGACTAACCAAAACTCATCTTTTACAATTCCTTACAGGGTGCCACTTCAACTCCCTAGGTTGATACGTCCTCAGTTGCTGGCTGAAGCATAGCTGAGTCAGTTGCCATAATGATTTTTGATCGCAGTCTCGGTGTCTAGAAAAAGTTTGTCTAATCTCCTTCTCCCTCTACTGGTCTTCACCTCTAACATAAAAATAGTTACCTCTCCCGGAGACACCGGATAATTGTATTATCAATATCATGCTGTGCTGTAGTCGTACATTTTAATGCCGGTTTCACAATTTATCATTATTATATTATCTTATTGCTATGTGACAATAGTTACTTTCCCTTCTACACCAACTAGTATGGACATTCTACCCATATACTCACCGTTACCTTTATTATATAAACACTTGAATGAGTTTACCCTCGCTGTTATTTTTATTATGATCATCTCTATTGTTATCCACTAATTCATATCCCTGAACACTGATCTTATATTCTACTTTTTTTTCCTTCACGTTCCCCACTGGAATAAAGGGCTTCAAGCTAATGGCTTGAAGTTTCTGCAGCAGTGTTTATTTTACAGGATAGGGTTGCTAGCCTCATGTCCAACCTTTCCTCTTCACCAGCATTATTTCTGGCTTAGTGAGGTGAAGGAGTGCGCCGGCCGAGGATCGAACCCCGGACCATGTGCATGATCGGTGAGCGTCCTTACCGCTACGCCACCGACGCTTATACTCTACTAACCACATTAATTCAAAAGCCTATGACTAATATTCAGCCATTATGTAAATTTAAAGCCTGGTGATAAATCACCAAAGTACGTATCTACTTAAATCGTGTTCTATAAGTATATATGTTTATTTTTCGGTACCATTGATGCTCTTAACACAAAAAAACGACGCTAGAGTTTTACTATTTATCAAGACACTAGCTGAATACGTGGCAGTAAATATGGTGGCTACAGTGACATCGACAGCTTTTCGGGAGACGCACTGCTTAACCTCACCTAGCCGACAGTATACTCAGAAAAGAGACAAGGTTTGGCTTGAGGCAACAAATCCGCTACATAGAATCAGCAATAGTGCTATTGAAACTTCAAAAGGCTTGAAGCTGTATGTTCCACTCTGAACGCGAAGAATACAAAAAATGCATGCTAAACGACTGTATATCCCGGTCTCAACTTCACAAGTAAGTCATTTCTAGTAATACGAAATGAGGGTGTTGCGGATAAAACTGATAACAAGGAAGTATATTCCCATCGCAATACATAACGGTCAATGCCATCGAAGTCAACATTTCACCTTCATAAGCTGTGCTCTGTTCTTCACTGCCTGTCACTGACTTCTCTTCCTTTGAATTTGCTACCGTGTGTTCTGTCTTGCTTCTACAGCAAAGGTTTTCTTTTTAGAGAGTGCGTTTGTAAGCGTTCCACCCAACCTACCCTCTTTCCCAGGATTTGATGCTGGCTAAGTTTAAGAAAGTGCATCCTGGGAATAGAACCCAAATTACATCAACGGCTGGTGAGCATTCTATCACTGAACAACCAAAGCACTTAGCCAGTCATCATCCTTATTTTTGAATTTTTCTATTTTCGAATCTAAAGTCAATATTAGAATTGTGGGTACTAAACGCAGCCCTATATTTACCAAAGGCCTCATTTCGTTTATCAGATATATGATCCTCCATATCATATCCATGATCCTAATCAGCGTACCTAGCACCTGACCAAATGAACTCATCTTTTTATGGCATGTATCACAATCACGTTTTTTTTTCTGAGTGAAAAGGATTTACTCCATGTTTTTTTTCCAATGTGATCTGACACCTTGCATACGATCAGTTTAATGACAAATGATAACTATGTGCTTTTGTATTTTATGTGTTACAAAAGAGAGTAAGTAGTATAATACACACTTTGAGTGATTAAAATTAGTCTTTAAATAGACCCCTACACTTTCTAACGTAATTGATTTTTGAAGAGATTGACATTATACACCCTACCGATTTTCTGACACGATAACAGATATATTTAACAATAACAATAACACCTTTATTCTTAAAAGTTCATTTATAAACCAAAGCACAGAATCTTGAACTTGCTCTACTAAAAGGGGTGGGTGCAAGAGCCTCAAGTAATACAATAACTGAGAATGTATCCCTTGAAGTAATACTTTTCTGTCCAATACATACTCTATAATTTTAAATTTTTTCGCCCATTTCTTTGAAAAAAAACTCATAGAAATAAGTTGAAACCTTTTAGAAAATGTCCACCAGAGTACGCTATGATCTATGAATGTATTTGGACCATTAAAACAATCCGATTCGTAGAAGCTGTGTTGTATTTTGATAATTAAGAAAAACAAACAAATAAGAAAAAACGTCCAACGAAAAAGACAAAGAAATTATTTCATTTCTTAGTTACTCTACTCTATCGCTTTATAACCAGTATGCATTATAACAAAGGTTTTTTGTATTTCCCAATGAATGAAAAACAAAACGATATTGTTTTTACTGATGTTTAGGTATTTAATGCTGTTAACAGCTTTATAAAATTATTATTAAACCAGGATTTACAAAATCTCAGCTTATATATAACAACTTAATCATCGTTCCTCAGTATAAGGTCATTTTTGCGTTATCAAAGTCGCCAATTGGTAAAGATAACAAAACCAGGTGTAAAATGGTGGATTTCATAAGTGTGTAAAATTATAGAACTAGCGTGTATTTACAAAGTGAAATTACTCATTACATTCGTCTGATTTTGTCACTTCATGGGGAAGGGAGGTGTTGTAGCCATGTTAAACTCTGTTGTAGTCCATCATTCCTATGCAAACAATTTGGATTCCACTCGATATGAAGTGCTTCGGATGTTCAACGTTCTTTGTGATTTCTGAAATGCTTTTCTGGATGACGATTTTAATATTGTCAGAATCAATTTTTGTGGCCTGATTCTATAGCCTGACGTGTAGATCTATGGTTGAAGATTTTTCAGGCTTATCTAGTTCAGCTGGATTTCTCAGTGGTTGAACGGATGCTCTACGGTGTTCATTTCTTCTGATTTTGATTTCTCGAGATTTTTGTCCGATGTATATCGCATTACATTCCGAGCATTTTATTTTATAGACACAATTAGATAAAAAGTCTTTAGGGATTTAGTCTTTTATGTGGATAAGGTTGTTTCACAATGTGTCTGATGTTTTGCAGAAAACTCTGATGTCAAGCTTAGTGAGTGCTCTTCTGATATCGTTTGACGTGTCTGCTCTTATAAAATGACAACTGTTCAGGTGCATGATTTCAGAATACGTTTTTGACCATACTTAATGTCTGTGTTGATTTTGTTGATGAAGTTCCTTGGGTAGTTGTTTTGCTTGAGAGTTTCAGTAATGTTTGATATTTCTTCTTCTTTTTCTTTCTCATCCGCTATCAGGGAGTGTGCTCATCTAAGAAGACTTGAAACAACTGAAATCTTTGCGCTGATGGGGTGTGATGATTTGAAGTCTAAATATTTATTGGAGTGGATTTTCTTCCTGAATATAAATATACCAAAATATCCGTTTTCTCTCCCTTTAACTAGGCAGTCTAGAAATGATAGTTCACCGACGTCTGATTCTGCTTCCGAAATAAACTGGATTGTGGGAGATAGATTGGTTAGTTTCTCCAAGAATGAACTGTGTAGATCTCGTTTAAACTCTACAAAAGAATCTTCTACTTATCCACATACCAAAACTAGTATAGTTGAAAGGCAAGCTAAGTTTTCCAACGTAAACAAAAATTGGATTAAAAGATGGGATTTTGGAGGTACATATTTATTCCGCTCAGTTCTCTGTCATTACTGGCTTCTCCACCGCTTTGATTCATTCTTTGTTTCCCCACTACAACACAGAACTTGAGGTTTTATGTTTTCGAGTTTCAGTAGCCATTGGGTGGATTTGCTAGCCTGGTGTTCAATCACTCCTCATTTTCAACGCTAACCATCAGGTTGTCAATCAGTTTGAGTTTAGGAGTTCATCAGCCAAGATCTTAACACCAGACCACGTTCATGGCCGGCGAGTATCTTACCAATGCACTACTAAGGCACTCTATCACCTTTGATAACCTTGAATTATGTCAAGTAATTGAGAAAGAGTAACTCATACTGATTTCCAAGAGTGTGTTTGTAGGGATTCCATCCGTCTAAATTTTAATAATAGACTGATATCAGGGAGAGAACAATAAGGGAACCAGTGAATACTAAGCAGACAACTGTCTCATCCCAGTTTGGGACACTTCAACACTACTAGTCCATTAACGTTGGAACCCAGGAACTTCCGGTCGCACGTAAATGTCGTACACCATTCAGCCATTGAGATCTAACTCAATGGCCCGTGAATTCCGATATCTACTAAAGCATTATCTTAGAGCGACCATCAACCCTTGAATATTTATCTGATGTTTTCTGATCAAAGGCTACAGCAGGAAGTCGATCAGAATTCTAATCTACCAGGTCAAGTGTGAAGAGTGATTGGTGTTCACGACAACATCGCGAATTGGTAGAAGATGCAGTTCATGGACTGACCATTCAGTTGAGTGCGCGTGGCTGAATGGTGTACGAGCTGATCTCGTAACCGGAAGGCCCTGGGTTCGAGTCCTTATGGGTGGGAAACTCGGAAGAGTTATTAACTAGGAAGAACCCACTGCTTAGTGTTCCAACGGCTCAGTAACTGATATCAATCTCTGATCAAACTTAAAAAATATTGATTTTGTAACCAAACATTAGTAAGTGTTTCTCAGTGGATTAAAATAAAGAACATTTTGAACATTCTATGCAACTTATTAACCACCTAGGAACATATTCTTTCCGACGGCGTCGAAACATACATTTGGTCCTCACAACTGCCAGCGAACTTGTTCATACAGTGTGAAGTAGAGTCTACTGAATCTCGTCATGTATTGCGGAAAAAGAAACTGACGTTTCACTGTAAAAAAAACTAAAATTGTAGCAACAGTATTTGATATCCTACAACTAAGCACTTTATAATTATCCTGGGATAAAAATCATTAGAACTGTGTCTCACTTGTAGTCACAAAATCCATTTTCACTAAAAATAATGACTGGATAGAAACACTGCACAAACCTGTCATTCTTCACTTAATTTTTAATGACATCTATGATGCACACAAAAAAAGAGCGAACTCTTATGCGATTACTTGTAGCCTTATGTCAGATTATCTGTATTTCAGGTAAAAAATGTTTTACTTTAGTGACATCTGTCATGACTAGCAAAAGAGTTTGATTTGGATTCCTGCGGACATGTTAACACTGTACAAGTTTAGTCAGAATGTTCGAAATAAAAGACGGGGGTGGGTAAGAGAAGGTGGCAGACAGTGAGATATTGTTATCCTTTTTTGATGATATTTGTGTTCTCTGACCGCGGTAGTTTAACTGTCAAGGTTTCGCTGTCTTTTAATCTAGACAGAATGTTCAAAGTTTAATTCAGAGTAAAGTGAGATTGTCTTCAGAGGTTTTGATATCCATATGTTGATCTGTATCGGTACTGTTCGTTTTTGATTGAATTTGTATTTGAACTTAATGTCAAATGACTAGTTCTTTTTGAGAGATACGTTCGGTATCAGTATATCTACTCAGCTTACACTTTCTAAAATTTCTGAATTTGCCCTTAAGTATTGCATCAAGAGATACACTTAACATGGCAAAATTGTATAATATGATGAGCAGTAATGAGATGAGGCCTCGAGTGACAGGTAAGCAAGGAGAGTCAGTTGAAGAGATTGTAAAACTACGCCAATTTAGACGGCTTGGACACGTGTTACACATGTTGAGACACCACCTTTCTCAATGAGTTTTATTAGCTGACATCGGATTAGGTTTGGAAAGAGTCAAAAGTGGTCAAATCAAAACCCCACATCAATCCATGAAGTCTGTAACTGCTAGTCTGAGCCACGACGCAGTGTGTAGCATATCAGGTTTATCGGAATGCTGAGAACCGACAATGGCTGGAGACTATTGGTAATACAGCTCAAAAGTGTTGCCACTAATACAGATACATTCACTCACTTCACATTTAGGCAAGCGCTGAGGATGATGTTTTCTACCTGTGTAGTTAACGTAGTCGGTCAGTTCACGTAAGGAATCATGGATAAATTTCTATGTTGGCAGAGATAGTTATAACCAAAACCGACTTACTGTGGTCTAAACGAAGGGAATTGATCTCTACGTCTAATTTTATAGCTGTTTGCTACTTCCTAGACTCGCGCAAAGTCATAGAAGGTTCTAACGACAGCAAAGAAATCAGTATTGATGGTTAGATCTATGCGTCTGTAGTGTGCAATAAATACATGAGTAGTTCTAAAGTGACATGGAGGAGGTCGTGTTAGGAAGAGATGGAGGGTTACGGGCAATCATGAGGTAAGGTGACGGGGACCATAGAGAATAAGGCAAGATGGAAATGTGCCACTGAAGACGTATGTTTCACTTGAAACCTAATATAGTTGGTTCAAATCATAATTAGAACCAAAACATAAAGTTCCAGCGAAGACAACAACCGAAATATGGTCTCCGATGATGAAGTATACCGTCGTTTTACTTGACGGTATCCATCGGTGATGATGAATAATTTCAGGGAATTTATTGCTTGCTGCTCAGATCCTAAGCTCAGTAGAAATATTCGGCGTAAATCTACGAAAAGATAAACTAAAAACGTCTGTTTTCTTTTTTACTTCTTTCTCAGAAATATGATCTTGATCAAGATGGCAGAATATCAAAAGATGAATTTCTCAGTGTTACTACACAGGTAGGTTTCTAGTCTAAACATTAATTACTACATTATTTAATTAAATTAGGTGATATGATGTAACTAACAGAACTGAGTAGAGCTCAGCTTAAATCAAAAGTCAGTCGAAATAAAATTAGTGTTATAAAGGAGTACGAATACAACAGTGAGACAGGTGAATAAACAAAGTCCGAATGTCAAATAATTATACATCAAACGTTAAGAAAAACTAGATCCAAATATAAGTTCAGTGACCGAATAAACTACCTCTGTGTGCTCATTGCAGAGTTGAACATGCGGATCACCATAACTTTTGCATTTTCAAGAAATTTAATTCGCACACGTTTGACAAGATTTCTACGTATTCTGTATATAACTATGAAATTGGCTCGTGAGTACGCTCAGTGTCTCGAATCGATCAGGTGTTCCGTAATACAGCTGCAAGTAGATCTGTTTTCTCCTCTGTTCTGCCTTGGCACTTGAAATGACGGGTACTGGATTCTGACATCAATGGGAACACCATCACTCACTGGTAAATGTAGGTACATCCAGCCGGCGAGTCCCCAGTAGGACGAAACGCGTGTCCTGGATTCCACTGCTAGTCCCATCTTCCAAATTACCTCAAGTTAATCCTGAGACACATTCGAAGCATCTGCACTCGAAGCCGCCATGTCCGCAGGAGCGGAACATTTTGGTCCTTTCAGTCAACAGGAAAATCAGGATTGAATTATAAATAAATAACATGGTAAATGTTCGATTTCACAATCGCCCCATCCATTGCAGAAAACATTCATCATAGTTGAACTTCAAATTACTTTCTCTAGGCATCCAGTGATGCATATGAACATAAATGATAAGCTCCCGAAATTGACCAAATGAGAGTGTAACTATCAATCCACCAGTTCATGTGTAGCTACGTATGCTGACCATACTTGGTGTTTGCTATCCAGATGTTTCATCAACCATTTACCCTTTTTCTCCCAACTGCTACATTTCTGGTCATCAGAACATTTGTCTTAATGTGACCCTAAATCAATTTTATTTGAGTTCGAATGATTCCTGTCAACTATATTACCTAAATCAATTTGCTAATTTTATTTCGTTTTAAGACTGACAATGGAGTGATATCATTTAAAGAGAGAAAGAGATTGAAAACCACAGCGTACTGCAAGACAGCCTTTTTCTTTCTAGTTTGAGACTCATTGGCAGCATGCATCCTCCACCGGGATTCGAACCCAAGAAATTCTGGTTTCTAGGAAAGCTCATAGACCACTCAGACCACTCAATCCAATGGCTGATTAATTCCAGATTGGACCCATTTATGATATCGGGCAAACCACCTATCGAAGATAATTCTAATGCTCACGAGAGACTGGCCAAAGAACGAAGCTGTCTGGAATCCCAGTATAAAGTCGTGACTGGTGGGGCCCAGAAGGTCAGCTGTGAAGACACTAGTACTAGCTGCGATATAATCACAAAGTCGTAGAAGTTGGGACTCATGGAGCATTGGATAACGGTTCACCGAGTGGATGGTCTACGAGCTTTCCTTATAGCCAGAGGGTCCCGAGTTCGTACCCTCGTTTAGGAAGCGTGTGGCTAAAGAGTTTCAGACTAGGACGAAGCAGACATTCAGTAAAATCTGGGTTTCAGTGGTTCTCCAAATGATATTAGTCTGTTGTCAGACTTGAAAATTATTTCAATTTAGCTTCTACCCAATTAAAAGTTTCTGTCTTACATAATTGTTACCTAGACCTTATAATTCATATAAATATATTATTGATTTATTCATTTCAGGATCCTGAATTTATGGCCAACTTGAGTCTTTTTGATACAGTGACATAGTATGGAAAGTTAAAGCAGAAGAAGAAGAAGAGAGCTTCCTGATTTTGTACTTTTCTCACCTGGTGTTATTTTCATCAAAAAATCACTTTTCAGTGAACGTTTGTTGCAAATCAATGAAATTATCCAACTAGTGAAAAACAAAGCCAAAGAACTGATAAATCCTTGTTCATACACTCAAATCCCTTGACATACAAGGAAATAATGAGTTTGTTATTGTAAGAAGAATTTCATAAATAAATATGTTATTGAAGTAAGATGTTTTGTTATTATTATTATTAATGTTCCCGTGGGTTTCGGGTGGAACACACAGCTACAGCCACACATCTTCATCTCATCTTATTCTCTGCAGTCCTGTTTAGCTGGCTGCACGACTAGCCATAAGCTCGCATTTTCTCTCCAAATAATCTCACTCTTGAATGCCGAACGGCACGTTTCTTATTTGAGTTCCACTGAGTGAATTTCCTGTCGCATGATGTCAAGAGACAGTCTCCCCACAGTGTGAGATCCATCTCCGTTGAATTCAGCATATTTGTAGGGCAGTGAGCTCTTGGTTGACTAGGTGCTGGAGTTTCTCGCTGCTAATCTATTCTGGCCATCTGATCTTCAGCATTTAGCGGAAAGAATAGCTGTTGATGAAAGTCTGTAACAAAAATACTTTTGGTGACGCTCATGTCAGGGGTCTGAATCACATAAAACAGCTAACTTGACATGAAAGTTGAAAATTAAGGTCTTGTTCCTCAAGCCAATCGCAGTAAATTTCCATAATGCTTTCAGAGAAATAAATGTCTATCTTGCTTTCTTATTCTTGCCTTTGACATTCTCATCCAAGCTGCCAGAAGTTCAAGTCGTGCTGTCCAGATAAGTGAAAGAAACGACCACTTTCAAATTTCTTCGGTTGATAATAATTAGTGCTGATCTTTTCTTGCTGATTGGTCATTTTTATCACCTCTATCTGTTCCATGTTCACCTGAAGTCTCATGTTCGCTGCTTCTGCTACCAACTTGCCAATTTTAGCCTGTAAATCTTCCACATTGTGTAACACTAGACACAAATAATTTCCAAAGTCCAGATCTTCTAAACTCTTTTTACCAACCCAGCAATTTAGGATTTTGGCAAGGGTTATTCTGGTTGTTAGAAGTGAAATGAAGCAAGTGAAGTGTACCGATGATGTATTTAATCAACAAAACCACAAAATATCTGACCGCTTGGAGGAATACTTGAATATCTGAATTATAAACTCCATGTCATTTCTAGAATAAATAATTTCTTCGATTAGATCAAAACTGAGTTTGTACAGTCCAGTGCTTTTATATCACTTCAGTCTGGTTAGTAAGTACTACGATTATTATTCCCTTGAGTTCCGAGTGAAAAAAGGGCTTCAGCAACTTTCTTCTATTTTCTGCCGTCCTCTTCAACAATTTTCTCCATGTTACATTAGGGTGAACCACTCGTCACTTCCCTTTCAGATTCCACTCGACTGCCTGGTACGCGATATCATTCGATGGTCTCCCCAACGTATGAAGTGTCGAGGATTGGCCACTGGTCTTTCCCAGATTGGTGGAGCACTCGCTTAATGGTGTTAAGGTTTTGCAGCATAATAAGTTCTCTTGATAGGTTTATCGAGTCTTCATTTGACTACTTCCTGTACATCATCTCCTTTGAATAGCGAACTGATATAGACAGGTTTCTTCGGAACTGTTTGGATAGTTTTGCAGGGGCTAATTTTTCTAAAGTATTTATTCTTGAACTTCTCAAGATATCCATTCTTAAATAATATATGCTTTAGAGCTTTTATTTCATGCTCAATAGTACTGTCAGAACAAATTTTTCGTGCTTTATTGAACAGTGTTCTGACTAAGTTCTTTTTATACTGGATTGGAACAAAACTCTTGAAATGCATGTACTGTCCTGTCCATGAGGACTTTCTAAATATAGATCTTTCGATTGTGCCATCATTCATTTTCGCCAGAAAAACGTCTAGGAATTTGATAGTATCATTTTCCTCGTGTTCTACTGTGAAATTGAGATTTGGATGGCATGAGTTGAATTTTATCAGCATGTCTTCGGCTTCTGATCTGCTTCCACAGGCAATAAGAATGTCATCAACATATCTTAGGTATAGATCCGTCTCTTGTATATGTTGATGCAAAGTACCGGCTTCTACGCAAGACAAGAATAAGTCTGCAGAAAGTGGTCCAAAGGAGCTTCCCATTGCGACACCATCAACTTGACGGAATAGACTAATTCAATGTAGTTTATTTACTTATTAGTCCTATATCGCCCAATGTAATTTCAAAAGTATATATATCCGTGTATGTAGAGTATTCAGCTGAAGAGGATTTCTACCGAAATTTGATGAATTGATTAAATCATCCTGCTTTATTAACCTGCTTTGTTGCTTGTTTTAAATTCGTATCGGGAAATAAATGTTTTCAATAAAGCATAAAGACAAGTTATTATCTTTGGATATTATTATTTGAAGACTTTTAAATTTTTGACATATTTACGCCATATATTTCGAATAACCTCGTCATACAGCTTACACCACACAAGTTCAGGAAACAGCAGACCAGTGTTGAACAGCGTTGAAGTAATTTGGATATTTAGGAGTAAGGAAGATAATGATGAACACTAATTTAAGTCAAGGTGGTCACTTGAAGGAAAATGACAAAGTCAGTTATTAAATAAACAGTAACTTGTTTCACTCATATGAACGATATTCACCTTTACCAAAAGCTGCCGCATCAGGAATACCGCCTTTTCTGTTTGGTATAAACTCCTACTGTAATGTAAATCACCGGGAATGGGTTTCCAACAAATTTCTAGTTTCGCAAGTATTCGTAGCTTCAAATTCATTTTTGGGAAATATTTTCACAAGAAAACATAATGCTACCACTTTTTTGAGCAGTGTTTTTCCAGTAATATCAATATGAATTTACGGACATACTGAAACTCTTACAAAATTGAACAGATGCTCAGGCTACATCTTTTTCTTGACGGTTTGCTGTCCATCAATAGTTCACTCATTACCTTGGAAACATGATTTTCATTAGAACCCATCATCATTGTTTTTAAGACGTTCTCAATAAATATCTCCAGCACGCGGATGTACTATTTATTCATTTTCCTTTTGCTGTCATATATACAAAGCCATAGAAATAAATAAATAACAACTGCTCTATCTGACTTGACGATTGTTCACAAGCTCTCATTTCCTTTGCATGTGATTCTCTATTATATCACACTAGGATAACCTACTCATCGCCTTCTATTCACCTTTCTCTATACCACCTGGTATGCGATGTCACTCCATGATCGTTTTACCTTGTATCCAGTCCATCTCTACTTTTTCTCCTCATTTTTCAGGCCATAGATTCTTATTTGGTTTCTTGTTGCTTATGCTTTCTACGCGGGCTAACCAATCTTCATCACCGAGTGGAGGTAGTTGTTGATGAAAGTTGGCGTTCTTTCGGAAATGAATTTGACAATTCATCAAGTGTCTAAAGTATATGAATGCATTTACTGACTTCAATGTGCCGAGTTCGGTGGATTTCCACGCTAATTTTAAAGAAATGAACTTCTGCCTTGCTTTACCCTATCCTTGACGGTTTGCTTTAACATCCTCAATCGTGCCACCTTAGGAGAAACGATCTTTAAGTGTTTGTTTGTAGGGATTTGATTGGTTACAGGATTTTCATCATGAGCTGACATTAGTTAAAGAACCATTGGAAAACCTGGGAGTACTGGACAGCTGTTTCATCCCTCCTAGTTTGGGACTCTTCAGCAGTACGCACCTACCACAACTGGGTTCGGACACAGGACCTTCTGGTTACACGGCGAGCTCGTATACCATTAAGCCACTGGGACCCGATCCAGTGGTCCATGAATTCTAACTTCTGCCAATTCACGACATAGCGCAACCGCTGGTCAATGTCTTCGGCGAGTATTTGCCCTCACACCCGACCTGCTGCACCCTGCTGTACCCGGTTGGTTTGTACTGATGAAGAGTCCCAAACTAGGACGAAACAGCTGTCCAGTACTCTCAGGTTTTCCAATGGTTCTCTAACTAATGTCAGCTCATGATTAAAATCCAGAAACGATTTTGTTTAGATTATGTAGATAAAGGAGACAACTCTCATTTTAGATTTCTCCGTTTGACGCTGACCTGTCCTTCAAAAAGGAACAATGGGCTTCAAGTTGTAGCTTTGAAGTTTTAGCAGCAATAGTGTTTATTTCTTATGAGGTGAGGTTGCTAGACTAACAACATTCCTCTCTTTTTTTAACCGCTTATAGTCTGAGTGAACATCATTCCTGAGCATTATTCATCATTTAATGCTTCTAGATTGTGTAATTTATTATTTTCCCTGGCATGTAACTATTTTCATAGGTTCTCTTGTCAAATGATACTGAAACAATATAGAAAATTTGTAGCTTAGGCGGATTATTTTCAATTAGTAGTGTCTTCTGGGCTGGTTGATTTAATTGCGGAGCTTTCGTCGTCCTTCTGGACAACATCTTCAGCACAAGTTTCGCCATGAGTGATCAAATTGCGTCTTCTAGTAGCCTTCTTTGTGACTAGTAGACGATTTACATCTGCACTGATCACTTTTCAATGACTTGAAATTCGAACTTTCTTGTCATATAATTCACTTTTTATTAGTTGGTAGATTCGGTCAATACTGCGATATTTGTTAGTCGCATATTCGCTTGAGTACCATGCTTCTAAAAGAATGGATATCCGCACAATTTCACAAAAAAGTGTTTAAACTTGAGTCACAACACCATCAAGAAACAATCATCAAAGACTACGAGAAAATTCATCTACCATGTATAAAAAATATCTCTGAAATAACAGCTAGAATATTGAAACCGTTTGAAATAGGTTAAGCACACAAGCCAGTCAAATCACTTAATTCTATACTGTGCGAACCCAAAGATCCAACAGAAAAAGAAAATAAAATTAATACCATTAACAAAATAAATTGTATGAACTGTAACAGACATTACATCGACCAAAGTGGGAGTCCCCTTCAAATCAGAAACCAAGAAGAAAAAACTAGCTGTAAAAATACATGATAATTACAGACACCGAATTGATTGGGATAATCTTAAAATATTAGACCGAGAAAACATCAAAATGCCAGAGAATGTGTAGAAGCTTGATACTCAAGTGAATCAGCCAGCGATTAACAAACATATTCATTAGTATAGACCAAATTTACCAGCTGCTAATAAAAAGTAAATCAAGTGACGAGAAAGTTTAAAATCCAAGTCAATAAAAAATGATCAGTACAGATGTAAAGATGGTTACCAGGAGACGCAACTATATCACTCATGAAGAAATTTAAATCATTTCACTTTGTGCTAAATATGGCGCTGAAGATGTTGTCCACAAAGACGACGAAAGCTCCGCAATTAAACCAGCCACCTCAGAAAACACTACACTAATTGCAAGTCAACGGATACCAACAAATGACCTTGATAGGTATTTTCTAAACTTTTTTGAACACTGTATACATAACTGTACAAATATCAAGGGAAATTACTAAAAGTATATTCTCTGCTAACACTTATGTTTTTTTCTAAATATACATCACACTATATGTAAAGTTCAAAATCTAGAATATGCGTTTGAAAGTACTTTAAAACAATAGTGTTGTGTCATTATGTAACACTCTTGTCATGTGAATAAAAGATAATTTTCCCTAGTGCAATAGTACAACGTCAAGATAATCAATTCTGACATGTAACAACGGACCATTGTGAATGCAAAAATATGTTCTGTCAATAAAATTTAAGAACATGAATTTTCTGTGAAATTAAGATGAACAAGTATCATGTTCATGTTTTTCTTACGAAAACTGATGCGAAATAAAGTTTCGGTACAAAAATAGCAATCAAATCTACAACTTAACTTCATCAACTTTGAGAAAACCTCTGACAGAGTTGATGGCGAAGTAATCTGGGAACTACTTCAAGATTATGGAGTAGCCGAAATCTGTATCAACCCCAATGAAGGGTTATATGACAATAGCATGTGTCAAGTGATCCACAATGGAGAAGTCAGAGAAGACTTTGAAATGAAGACCGGAGTAAAACACGAGCTGTTCAGTTATGTGTGTCTAACCTCCACTGTATTCAAATTTCAAAATAAACTATATAAACAAACCAATGGGGTGACAAGTGGGTCAGCAATATCCCCAATATTGGCAGATGTATTTATGGATAGCTGGAAACATAAGACTCTTAGAACGTTTAATCCTGCTCCCAGGTCATGGTGGAGATGTGTGGATGACATGTTCACCGTCTTGTAATCTGAACATATTTCTGAACTCAATAGTAGACGAAATCTAATTCACTTCTGAATTAGAAAACGAGCAGGGTGAGTTGGCCATTCTAGACTGTCAAATAAAACGAAAACAAGATGGTGGGTGGTTAGATACTAGCATTTATAGGAAACCAACACACTCTGATAAGTATTTAGACTTCAATTCATCCCATCCAGAGTCAGTAAAGGAAGACAGGTTTGGTTAAATGTCTTTATAATCGGGCCAACGGCCTAAGTAGTAGGCCAGAAGATTTAAGTAACAAAATCAAACAAATAAAGGAAACATTACTAGTGAATAACTAACCACTAGAATTTATTCAGAAATATGTGAAGGACCATAGAAAAACTGAGACTAGCAATAAAAGTGACGAAAATAACGAAAACAATATAGAATTCAAAGCTTCTGTAGTAATGCCGTATAAAGAAGTAACATAAGAGGCCTTATGTAGGATTCCCAAAGACTCTGGAATTAGGGCGGCATTTAAACCAACCAACCAACCTACTCTCTCAGAGATCAACTTTGTCGACTTGAGGGCCTAATAGATCCAATAAAGAAAAATAATATAAATTACCAAATAGCATATAATGACTGTCAGTGTGGTCAGTTACATAGGTCAGACTAGTAGACCAGGGTCAACTAGATTATTGGAACATAAAAATTCAGCTAGATCTAGAACGACCGACCCCGCAACGTTAAATAACCTGGAAGAAAGCTCAACCATTGCACTGTGCTCACTTTCATGTAATTACACAGCGATAGGGTGGGACAGGGTGAGAGTATTAAAAGATAATATAGTTAGGTAGAGAGAGAGATAGAGGTTAATCACTGAAGCTTTGTTTGTCTAGTCAAAACCACACAAGTGTAATAAGCATGACGCAACACCACCTATACCAAAGATATGGGAAGTGTCAATAAACAACAAAAAGAAGTTGGAAAGACAGGAAGAGAAAATATATATAAGACAAATTGTGAAAACCTGTCACTATATTGATATGATTATGAGCATCAATAATTTATACTCCAAAAGTCATCCAGTTGTTAATACTGCATCACTGTGTGATTATTAAAATAAACTTATCCAATATGGAATTACATTCTACCATGCCGAGAAAATATATCGCACTGACCAAGGCACTCTACTTGAACTCATGCAGCCAGTTGAGGGCTCACGACGTTGTCATCTGAAGTGGTGACAACTAGTGGTGTCCGTCAGGGATGCCCATTATCACCATTTCTATTCAATTTCATCATAGATGTACTAATGGATTTAACCTTAACTCACTTCAGCGACTAAGGGATTGACTTGCTACCAGGGAATAATCTCGTTGACTTAGAATATGCAGATGATGTAGTCCTTCTAGGCGAGGATGCTGACGAAATGCAGAGGCTTCTGAACACCTTGAGCTGCAATCTCCGAATGTTTGGCATGCGATTCGCTCCCGCCAAATGCTAGATGATGTTACAGGATTGGAATACACTGACTTCTACTTTAGAAATAGGAAGTGAATTGATAGAGCACGTTGACCGCTTCACTTACTTGGGAAGTACCATTAGCCCCAACAGGTTGATCTCTGACGAAATCTCAGTATGGATACAGAAGACTCATTTCGCATATGCCAGTTTACGCCATCTCTGACATAGACGTAATATCCGGCTATCGACCAAAGGGCGGGTGTACTGCTCAGCAGTCTGCTGCGTCTTCCCTAATGGCTGTGAGTACTGGCCACTGAGAGTGAAAGTCATGAAAAGCCTGGCTATCTGTCTTTGATCATAGGTGTCTGCGTTCTATCTCCCGTGTGAAGTGGTATAGTAGGGTGAGCAATATTGAGGTTAGGCGTCGAGTGCTAGGTAAAGAGGGGAAACCAATCGACATGGCTGTGAAGCTACATCGACTGAGATGGTTAGAACATGTGTTACGCATGACTAGTCATCGCCTTACTCGACAATGGGCAATGTTAGCTGACACAGCGTCAGGCTGGAAAAGAGCTAGCGGCGGTTAAATGAAAACATGGTACCAGTCAATGAAATCCACAACAGTTAGTTTAAGCCCGTCACGTTGGGAGGTGTAGACTTCCTGGTTAGGTCTTTGGGGTGGTAGAAACCAGTGGCTGGAAACAATTGGTGATATGGCTCAAAATCGTTCTCAATGGCTGGTGCAGATGCATCCACTCCTTGTGACTTATGATTTCAAATGAAACTATATTGTTCTTCGTTATTACTATTCCTTTGTCTCACACCTCTGTTTACTGACTATATTATGCATTTCTTCTACTTTCTTCTCTTGCTTTGTGTGCTACATAAAGTGGAGTGTGGCGACTTGAACTGCCGCACATATGTGCAAAGTTCTATGTCGCAAACAGACAGACAGACTACCACAATCCCAAAGCTCTACACTTACGTTAAGAAAAAAGCACGGCTATCAACTTAGTATCACTGGTTATATTCCTAAATGTAGTGGACTGGACTATTCAGCACACCGTGTGTGTGGAACAAGGAGACAGGAATACGTTGGGCCTGTTAGAAAACTCTAGAATATTGCGGATTCATAAACGATTAATGTCCAACGTCACACAATCCCTAAAATCAAAAAGGGTAAACCAACAAACTGGCAGAAGAAGGAGAGAAGACAAAACTTAAAGCGAACATAGAAAAGATAAACGTGATTTGGATAACCAACGGATAACAAGAACCAATCAATATCAACGGAAAACACTCAAAAGGAGTCACTTCCTTCACTTATCTAGGAGAATTCATTCCAACCAAATGCACTCAGCATGGATGACAATGACAAAACCAGAAGTGGAAAGACAAGGTGAACATTCACCTATTCTGAAATCAGTTTTGAAATCTTATGAACTCGGCAAAACCTCTGGATTTTCAACACCAGTGTGAATTCATTCAGTTTGCCTTAAATTTGTCAGGACGCGTGATGAAAAGCAAATCTAACAGGTTGCAGACTTTATCAACAACTGCCTTCGCTGGTTCCATACTGAAGAATGAATGGTCAGAAATAATTGGAAACAAGGAACTCTGTGCATGAACCAACCAACAACAACCTATTACTCAACAAATATGCCAATGGGAATGGAGATGGACTTGACACACACTAAAGAGACCGTTGGGTGACACCACGCGCTGGGTCATTGCTCAAGTGGAACCCTAATAGGGAGCTACAAGCCGAGTGTGTGTCTGAAGGTGACATAGACAAGATCGTGTGAGGTTGTGGGGCCGGCTGAAGGGTATTGCAGAGAATAGGACAAAGTTGAGACGTGTTGTCGAAGCTGTATGTTCCACTCGGAACCCAAAGGAACAATATTATAATATATATATTATTGATATTCTATGAAGTAAGGAATTTTAGAGATAGTCATTCAACAATCTGCCGACTACTATACAATTCTTTGCATCAATGATATTTTGCTGACCATTTAACAGGAGAACACTTCATCAATTAACTGAGCACTGGTCTTTTTCCCCCTAATCTTTGGATATCATTAATCTGTATCTATCTGAATGATGGATGAACTGTTGTTATCATATTGTTTGTTATTTTGAGAAATAGTCGAAAACAACTGTTCTTCAACATCACACAACTCTGTCACTCACTATCTTGTGATAATGATTTTGTTTTTAAATTGTGTGAACAGCTAATCCACTTGAAAACTTCTTGAAAAGTATAAGAGTAACATTAGTAGTAGTAAGAGCAGTGGTTGGTATGTTGTTGATTAAATGAACTGCCTGTGTATTGTTGAAGTTCCCTGCTTTATAGAAACTCAGTAAATTTTGTATTTGAAGAAGCTTATTGAAAGAAGACCATTATACAGAAGAATTCCCATAATGAGTTGAAGGATAAACTAAAGTTGAGATGTTCTCTTTCAAAACATCAGGGCTATTCAAGTTAGATTTAGATTTCATTTAAGGAAAATAACAAAAGACAGAGATTATATCTTTACGATAAATTCATCATCAGGTCCTACAGTATTAATTAGAAGAAATATTCTTATTAACAGCACTAATGCTACTTTAAATTACATTAAACAAGTAGCATCGTCAGATTACACTTCAAAAGTATCAGTAACAGAAAACATGCTGAATATCCGATGAATTAAGAGAAGTAACACAGAATTCATGAATTTATAGCCTAGAGAGTAGGCCAGAGTAGCATACAGAGCTAAAGTTGAATCAGGGGAATTGCAATGACCACTTCTATATGGAGTGTTTGGTATCTAAAGGCTTTCGTTAATTTATTCGATACCCGGTAGATGATAGAGAAAGATTCTTCAGTGCTAACCAGCTTTGTGGACTTTTTAGGCGAGATAATCTAATGGAGAACTGTTGATGATTTTTACAGCATCTTTATTTAGCCGAACTGGTAGGTGTTTCTGAACACGAAAAATTAAGTTCCTAGAGCAATGGTCAGTATAAGTGACTCCACAGAAGTAGCGGAATTGATAGATAAAATTGGTCTGCGGGAGCAGTTACATTAGAAGAACAGAAAGAAGGGCATATCTATGATTTTATGAACATGTACCAAAAAGATTACGTCTAAAGGGAACAAATGCTTTATACAGTGCCATCGCCAGGCATCTTCTCAACACGGGTAATGAGGTGGATGTCGCAAGATCGTTCGAAATTATCAATAGGCAAAAGAGTTCAATTCTCCTCAAGTTTGCTGAAGCCATCTCCATCAAGCGTCTGAAACCTGATTTATGCGTTCAGAAAGAAGCAGTTATCAGTCTTTCTTTGCCCTGGTAACTGGATATTTTCACCTCTCTTTCATCTGAATACGTAATGTCAAAAGTTCCCATTGTGTATGATCATTATTGTTCGGAATAGTGTTTGGCATTATGTATATAATTACTGTATGCATATACTGATTGATAGACTGATTGTTGTTTAAAGATGAACTCTGTGCAAGTATGGAAAACTTGTTTCTGTAGATATATTTAATAATGACTTTTTCCTGTAAGCAGCTGATGAGAAGCCAACGAAATAAATGGTGGTAACATATTATTTTGTAAAAACTGTTGTTCTTGCTTTATTTAAATTCACGATAGTAATATGTCATGTATAAAGACTGTTAAACGCATAATCATAAGGAACTAATTAGGTTACTATGTGCTAAGGAAATTAACCTTGTTTGCTGAAAATATCGATGATTGTGAAAACACGTTGTAATTGTAGAACATGGTATGATTTGGCTGGATTATATACGGTTATGTTGAAGTGCAAAAACCTGACATTGATTTCTTCACTGTGTATATGTTCCTTGCTTAGCGCTTCTGTGGTCCTCTTTATATGGTCTCTGCGTATTTTTCTACAAAGACCTTCCATTTCTCCTATTCGCCAGTTAATCTGTCGCTCCACTATTCAACATTCTTGCAGAAAATACATGCCACACCATCATTCATTTTTCTCTTTACACGTCCATTTGATCCTCGAACCCTTTACTTGCTCATTTTTATGACCTTATCCTTTTTATATATTTTTTCTTTTTCCCCTGCGTTGCCATTGAGACGTAGGGCTTCAGTCTTGAATCCTGAAATTTCAGTAGCACTGGTGCTTTTACGGGTTGCAGTTACTAGTCTCACACACAACCCTCACACAACCAAATCAGGCTTACAACTGGCTAAGGGAGGTAAAGGTGTGCACCAGCTGGGAGTCCAAACCTAAACCACCTTCATGGCTGGCTAGCATTCTAACACCAAACTTCCCACACCTAAGTAGCTCACTGGTAACTTCACCTACTGAAGCACTGGGTGACAAGGGTTCATATGTCAGATGGGATATGCGTTCCTTCAAGATTATAGATACATCTTGCTGACAAGAGCAAACAAACATGGAATCTGAGTCAGGCAGGGCTTGCTGTCAATTTTCTCTAATCATCTAAGCTATACTCTGGTGCGGGTGGTGCAGTGGTAGAATGCTTCTCAGCCACTCTTGTAATCCGGGATTCCATCTCCAACTAGCTCACTACTAAACCTCACTTAGCTGGTAACCAGCTACTACTACTGAAATCTAAAAGCCTAAAGCTCGAGTCTCTATTTTCCACTCCGAATGTCAACGGATAAACAGTGGACTAGTAGATAACACTTTGGCTTTAGAGGCAATGGGTTTTGGAAAACAGTCTCAGTGGGAACACTGTCACTCAATAGAGACTGTGATCACATTCAGCTGACTAATCTTGAAGTGTGCGTCCGATATTTCACTGCTAGTCACCATCTTTTTATAATAAAGAATTAGTAATTTGACTCTATCGGAATAACTGGAACGAGATCTTAGCGTACCACATTAATCATCTGAAGCTTCGGTGCACGTACTTCACAGCAAACACGTGAAGAACAATAAGAAACAAACTATGAGAACATTTTAGAACTTGGGTGACAGATGAACGAAGTGATAAACATTTGGCGGATAGTCACCACTCGCAGTGGGATGCAGGACGCGCATTCCGAGACTCATCATCTGTATGAACCGACAATCCCCAGTATTTGTAGATGTCTCTACTGAGACTTGAACTCTGTATACATCACTACTGATGCCAAGGTATTATCCACTAAACCAACTGTGTCGCAAGACCCATGGCTTGTACAATGGGTGTAAGTTATTTTTGTATTTCTGGTTGACTGACTGTTTTGGACAGAAATGCTCGCCATCTTTGAAATATCGGATACTAGTATGGATGCTTCGAGGATGTCTGAAGATTGACAAGACCACTACATTTTAGGTTAACTCACGATTATTGAACCAACCACATGTATAACAGTAAAAAAACTAAGGGGATTCTAGGCTCAGAATAATTGTAAAGTCGGTTATCCTTAGTAAAAGTTCTTCAAAGTGATCCTAAAAAGCCTCTCATCAACTGTATTTCCTCTCTACAGAATAGTCGAAACGATGTGACTTTAGAAATAATAAACAAGCTTGAACATCGTTAAACACCTCATTTTTTGTAACGATTGAGTATTTTTCCTTAAGTAATCACTAAACGCAATCATATCTACTTACACTTATAATCTACGTGTTATGGTCATGATTATAGGTCACGGAGATAATTCGGACACTATCACTTTGGGACGTTTTGTTTAGCTCGTTTTATTAAATAAAGATTAGATAATGGTGTAGGTTTATTCTGTAGTGACATCCAATTTCGCCACCATAGCGGCAATTTATTCACATACTTCATGAGTTCACTAACCGATCCTCGGCCAAGGAAAAGAGGGAATGTTGGGCGTGGAGCTAGTAACTCTACCCCGGAAAATCAAATCACTGGCTACAGAAACTTCAAAGCTTTCAACGAGCCAGTCAGTTGATGTGTCTTTTCTCGATGAGACCAAAAATAAGCATAAGGTTGGGGAATGTTCACACTGTCTTCGAAGATGGAAAGACTGTTCAAACTGCAAAGCAAATGGGAAGATATTGCATAGTAATCTGTGACAGCAAGCGAAATGGAGGTGAACTCTACAAATTGGTAACTTAACAGTCAATAATTTATTCCAGTCAACCAGACGACAACCATGATCCCACTGAGGAAGTGCCTTTTCATGATATCACCGACATTATCCAAAACTTTTATACCGTGAGATATACTGAGAACCAATCTCAGTCAGTATTGGAAAATACCCTGACCAAATAGCAACCTATAAATCCTAACAAGTTATATAAATTCCCAGCTGGAAGGGAACGACAAAGTATCACAACTCTCCATCGGTTCCGAGGCTATCAATGAAACAAATGAGAACGAAGTGTGGTGAGAGCTGTCTACTAGCCAATTGGTTGACATTAATTGAGGTCAATGTTTATGTATCAAATATTAGTCATGTTGTGGCGAGAGATGGTTGCTAGCCAAATTGATTGACAGTATTTGAGCTCAAGGTCAAGATGGACAGGCGGATACAGTTAACATATAGATGAACTGACACAGCCACAAGAGATGCAAGGTTAACTTTGTGTGAGAAACAACCAATCAACAGACTGTATTTTCGACTAACATTAACCTACAATAATGTACATCAAAATCTATAAATACGTGTTGATTTTCCGTAATAAACGTTCTGTTGCCTGGCTCTTGTCTTCTGTTGTTACATTTGGTGTCGCTGCTTGTCGCGAAATGAAAGTCCCATGGCCTGCAGCTTTTGAAGAAGGAGACATACGGATCTTCTTGAGGGAGTTCGAAGCTCTTGCAGAGTTGAATGGCGTGCAAGAACCATCAGCGAAGACGGTTTTACTTGGAACGCTACTGAGAGTCCGGGCGAAGGCAGCATATGATAGTGCGAGCCAAACAGAGGGGCAAGCAACTTGGAAGTCAGTGGTTGAACGCTTGAAGCAGGAGTTTGACAGCCCAATGGACACAGAGCGGGCAATGCAGCAGTTTCGCACCATGAAGCTGGGAGTTGACGGTGATCCTCTCGTATTGGCGCTGACGTTGACAAGCCTACTTAGTCGCGCTCTACCAACACTGGACGAAGATTCTGAGGCACAAATGTTGGCGTCTCAGTTTATCGAGAGTGTTCCAGAACACATATCCCAACAGCTACATCTGGTTAACGCCGTACAGCCACTGGACATCGGGAAGCTTGCGAAGGTGGCCAGACAACTGTTAAGTAAGACGGTTGCAGCGGTAGAGCCACCAAAATCCGAGCAGTGTGAGAAACAAATCGAAGAGTTGCAACGTAAAGTGGCCGCGCTGAGACTGAGCGTGCGGAGAGACCGGTGTTTTGCATGTGGCAAACTGGGGCACTGGAGAGACCGCTGCCCGGAAAGACGAGAAAGAAGAATTTTTAAAAAATATACTGTGTCTTATTCCTGTGTTCCGAGACTTGAGGTAATAGGGGCGATGGAGAAGGGGGCAATATATTCGAAGTTACGGGTAAATGATCGCGAGCCGGTGTGTTTAATCGACACAGGGGCTGCAGTCTCACTCGTAGATAGGAGTCTATGTGAGAGTATAAGACCGTGTTCGTTGACAGTGCAGACAGCAGGCGGTCACGTGTTAAGAATCGCGGGAGTTTCAGACTGCAAGGTTAGAATTGGAGAGGATTGCGTGACGTTCCCATTCATGGTTATACCTGAATTGTGCCGAACAATCCTTGGGGCTGACTTTTTGCGAGAAGTGGATGCACTGATTAACATAAAGAAAAGGGTTGTCGTTACGAAGTACGGGTGTTTTAGCATGCACGAGAATAGTGAGGTAGCAGGGATTGCGGCATTGGAAGTCCGAAGTATAGCAAAGCTACTCAGCAAATACAACCATCTTTTCACTGGAGAGGGAGATCCGTACGGCTACTGTGATAAAGTGAAGTACGAAATTCCAGTGACAGTCGGGAAAGGGAGACCATTTGTTACTCGAAGAGTCCCGTGTCATTTAGAAAGTGAGGTTGCAAGACAGGTTGAAGAGATGTTGAGGGATGAAATTATCGAAGAAGCCGATAGCCCGTAGAGTTCTCCAGTGCTATTGGTGAAGAAAAGCAACGGGAAATACAGATTTTGTGTTGATTTCAGATAATTGAACAGTATAACAGAGCTGAAACCGAGTGCAATGCCATTAATAGCGGAAACTTTAGATCACCTACAAAGTGCGAAGCTGTTCACAGTCTTAGATCTGCGGTCGGGGTACTGGCAACTGCCTATAGAACGAGGAGATAGAGATAAGACGGCGTTCTTTGTGGGAAAAAAACAATATCGGATTGGCAGGTGCTTTGTTTGCATTTAGACGATTAATGACATTTCTACTTAAGAATTTGAGGAACGTCGAAGTTTATGGAGATGACCTAGTGATATACAGTACGAGCGAGACGGACCTCATAGAGTATGTAGAGGCAGTTCTAAAACTCATCGAAGATTTCGGTCTACGCATCAACAAGGAGAAATCTCAGATTGCTAAGAAGAACTTTAGGCTTTTGGGTCATAAGGTGGGAAATGGCGAGATAACACCACTGCCGGAAAAAATCTTAACAATCAAGTCCATTGAGCCCCCGAATTCGAAAAGGAAATTAAGACAGTTTTTGGGGAGAGCGGCGTTCTGCATTTGATTCGTGAACAGCTTCAACAAAATAGGGGCCCCGCTCTACCGGCTATTAGGCGAGTCAAAGTTTGTCTGGTCCGAAGACTCGCAGAGAGTATTTGACCACATCAAACAGATGATGGATCACCAGAGAATGACGCTGCGACTACCGATACCGGGAGAGCCGTTCATAGTGTCTACCGACGCTAGCGATTACGGAATAGGTGCAGTACTCAGACAGGATGACGGAGTCGTCGAGTACGCCAGCCATGTTTTAACGCACACAGAACAGAAGTATTCAACAATCAAGAAGGAGTGTTTGGCGATTATGTGGGCGCTAGACAAATGGAGACCCTATTTACTGGGTCAACGCTTCCACGTAGAGACTGATCATAAGCCGTTGCAGTGGCTGAGAACCACCAAAGACCCACGTGGGAAGTTGTCACGATGGATGCTGCACCTGCAAGAGTACGATTTCACGATCTCTCATGTTCCAGGAGAAGAGAATGTGTAACCGGATATTTTATCTAGAACAGAAGAGGTAGAGCTACCGGAAATAGCATATGGTGTAAATGCCTTAGAGCAGGATCCAGCAAGACTTGTCCAGATTCAAAGATCAGACGACACCTTGAAAACTGTCATACAAGTGATAACTAACGAAAAAAAGGTGAATTGGCCCACAGCGAACCGTGAGCTAAATCTCCTACTCAAACAAAAAGACCGGCTAAGCTTGAATGCCTGCGGAATGTTGACGTCGCGGGAGGATGACGGAAGCCACTTAGCAGTAATACCTCAGTGTCTGTGCCAAGAGATGATACAGGAATGTCACCAACTAGCTCACACAAGTGTTGCCAGAACAAATGATCTCCTGCGAAAAAGCATGTACTGGCCAGCTATGAGAGAAAACGTCGAGAAGTACGTAACAGCGTGTGCGCAATGTCAGTTGATGAAAGGTGATCAGTACATACGACCGTCACTGCAGTCAATACCAGTGACAGCAGTAGGCGACCTGTGGTCAGTAGATGTAATGGGACCTTTTCCACAAACGTCCAATAGCAATCAATATCTTCTGATCATGACAGAACATGCCGCACGATGGCTAGGCGCAGTCGCGATCCCTGATCAACGCGCAAAAATGGTCACAGAAACAGTGGTGTGACATATCGTTGCAAATCACGGTGTGTCAAAAGCGATATTGACAGACCAAGGTCCGTGTTTTGAAAGCGAGGAGTTTAAAGTCCGGCTGCAAGAGTTAGGTATCAAGAAAATTATAACAACGCCATATCATCCACAAACAAACGGACTGACGGAGAGAAATAACCACACCCTGAAACAGTGGCTGGCCACAAAGGGTGGTTACTGGAAGACAGAGCTTCCACTGATTCTGCTAGCACATCGTGCGTTCGCGCAAGAAACAACGAAGAAAGCACCGTTTCAGTTGATGTATGGGAGGAAACCACGACTACCGATACATAACAAGACCTTGCCCCTCCATCAGCATTGGAGTATGACGAGATGGCGGACGGAGCGGAAAGAAGCCATCAACAACGTAAAACGAAAGCAGAAAGTGGACGCTGTGAAAGCCGAACTGAGGGTAAAGGAGAAGTACCCCGCATTCGAGATCGGAGATCAAGTCAAATGTAGAGATAGGCGAAACATCGGCGGATACGTGCCAGGGTCGTGGAAACTGCTACCAAAGTGGGAAGGACCATACACGGTCACCGCGAAACGGGGGCACGTATGTACCAACAAAAATGCAAAGAGAGAGAAGGGGGTGAACATCAGTGAGCTCCAGAAATTGATAGAGCGAGACAAGCCAACGATGACGCCAGCACCAAGAAGATCAAGCCGACTTCAGTCCAAAATATTTGACGGGGGGACGAGTGTGGTGAGAGCTGTCTACTAGCCAATTGGTTGACAGTAATTGAGGTCAATGTTAGTCATGTGAAAACAAGGTCAAGATGGACAGGCGGATACAGTTAACATATAGATGAACTGACACAGCCACAAGAGATGCAAGGTTAACTTTGTGTGAGAAACAACCAATCAACAGACTGTATTTTCGACTAACATTAACCTACAATAATGTACATCAAAATCTATAAATACGTGTTGATTTTCCGTAATAAACGTTCTGTTGCCTGGCTCTTGTCTTCTGTTGTTACAGAACCCTACGCAGATTTCCGCACCTTTAATTATTTGATGATTGGAAGCAGCTAGTGCAAGCCCAAGGACACTCTATGGGGAGATTACTGGGTGATATGACGCACCATGCGCTACAGTTGAATACAAATGGAAAACGATGAACTGAATATTGGACCGAGGTTCACATGTTAGCGATTGTGTCAGGAGGAGATGAAATTTTATTAACAGTTGTGAGGCCAAATGTCAAGGAAACTTGACCCTATTATTCCTATTATTTGCGAAGACGCTCCTAATCGATAATTACTAGGAACGATTATCGACTTTAACTCCAAAACGCAAGAGCATGTAAGAAATTATATTCTTCACCAGTTAAATTCGATATAATTACAAAGTCTATAAACAAATGTTTTACACGGAATTTATTGTACTTTTATCCGTATTCTTTCGTCTTCTTCCAACTTGTACACGATTGAACCATTCGCGCCTTCAAGTTGCCTGCCAATGAGGACCAAGGCCAACGTACCAACGTTCAATGTTCACGTTCATTTACACCAACGAAAGATGACTGCAGAAAACAGGAGGAAATGGAAATATGCTGTTGAAGCCGTATGTTTCCCTAAGAACATGAGGCAATAACAAAGAATAAAATAACAGTCTACGAGCTCGCCTGGTAAGCAGAATACTCTGGGTTCGAACCCAGTTTCGTTGGGTGCGTACTGTGAAGAGTACCAAACTAGGACGAAACAGCTGTGCAGTACTCCCAGGTGGTTTTCCAATGGTTCTCTAACTGACGTCAGCGCATGATGAAATCCTGTAACCAAAATAAAAACAGTTACAATCCTTTTACTTCCAAATGGAAAAAAAGGATTTAACACCACATCTTCATTCCACTGTTGTCCTTTTAGTTACTTTACTCTGACGCCCTTCTCAAACGACCTCTTTCACGTCACCCTAGGAAAGTCGTCAAACGTTTAATCTATTCTTCGAGTTCCGCTTGAGCAACAATCTGTCGAGGGATGTCACTCAACGGTCCCTTCAGCATATATCCAATCCTCCCGCATTGTCCTTGGCATCTTTACTTGATGATAAGTCCTTGTTGCTAATCCAATCTCCCCGCCATCTGATCTTCAGTATCCAGGGAAGGCAGACGTTGCTAAAATGCTTCTGATGATTCTTACACCAAGTCTCTCAACCATATAGAAGCACGGAACCAACAATATAATAATAATAATTTGCTTTATTCCAGAAACAGTACTAGTGATACAGTGTACAGCACAGATCTTCAATATTTGCATCTAATTTTATCAAACATTTAAAAGGAGTATTTCAAAAAATAAATATAAAGACAACAACAGCAAAAAAGAAGAAACAGGAAAACACAAAAATAATTAAAAAAATGCGAAAAAATACCAAGAAGTAGAAAGGCAAATAAACAGCATATAATAATATCTCAGTATTGGGTAGTGGAAGCTATGATATGATTATGCATGGTGACAGTAAAGCTATAGTCATACAAGAAGCTATGAAATGACATTTAAGAATGTTTGTCGCCAGGATGATCAGTTAATTTGGTTGAAAAAACACTAAACAATCATAAAATAACATTTCAGGGTTGTTGTTTTGTTTTTTTATTGTCAGGTCTAATGCGTTGTTTGTAGTGGTAGTGTGAGTAATCCTGCATAATACAAAGTTTTAAGATGATGATTATGGCTTTCACAACCAAGATTGTCAGTTAATACTGCCAAGCAGAAAAACAACAACAACCACAAAAACTAATAATTACATGATGGTTAATGACAGGACAATTTTGTAATACTCATAGTGCTAATATAGTCAGGAACCAGTAGATGCACAAAAGAAGGAATAGAATAAAGTACAAAAAAGGAAGCCAATGTTAATATTTTAGGTAGCTACGTATGTTTAAGAAGGAGTTTACTATAGAATACAAAATAAAAGAGAAATAAAAGAGCCAAAATTATTTTATTAACAACAACGTCATAGGTTTCACGCCTAACATTGTCTCTGTCACTCAGAACACGGGCCAAATATGGTATCGTTGAGTTCCTGTACTTGGTTTTATGAGCACAAATTATTTTATACTAATTTCTGGTTCTACTTGGTGAGATACAAGGAGAGAGTTGGGAATAGAGGGGGTGTTGGGGGTCTGAGAGTATGGTTTTTGACCATTTTTCGCATCTATTTAGATGCCTATCAACTAATGTAGTGACGAGCTGGCCGAGTTTTACACCACCACCAGTCCTACTAACTACCTTCAACGTCCTTCTCAGGATGGTGTAGTCCTTTTTCAGTGGCCCAGGAAAGACTAACGGGAAGCAGTAAAGTAGAATAGGTAAGATATAAGAGTTGACAAATTGTGAAAGTAGAGGTTGGGTGGATCCAGATTGTCTAAGTTTCTTAATGTAGTAGGTTAGATAGAATACTTCCTTAGAAATCGTTAGGATATGAGATGACCAAGTAAGGTCGGAAGATAGAAGTAGATCGAGGTATGCTAATTGCAGTAGATTTCTACATGGATTTCAGAATAATATTGATCTACCTTGCTTAGCCCCTATTTCACTCACACATCATTCTATTTTTTCAGACAATACACTAAAGCATTTAATGAATTCTCTTCAAAACATGCTTAAGTTTCCCTAAGATTTCGAAATATCTACAGAAACTAAAGTAAAGACATAAAACTGAAAGCTGGAAGCGGAAAATCTCTACCAAACTTTAATGATACTTTCCCCTTTTTTTCTCTTCTTCATGAATTCAATAGATTTTGAAACACACACACGAGACAAACATGAGGGAAATCACGAACACGGAATGTTTCAATTTTTGTTTAATACTCACTCATATGAAAAACACTAAAATTCGTTTTACTTTTACGTTAAAACTTATAGAACAAATTTAATGTAATATATATATATATTCTGAAGGTTTTATTGTTTAGTTTCATGTGAAACTGTCTGAGTTTTGCAAAAAAAGGAAAATCCAACTGAAAGTTGTTTTTATTATTTTTCCCAGGCAGATTTCAATTTCTAAAATTGTCACTAGTTATGGCTTCATTTAACTTTTGAAACGCGCAATAAAGCTAATAAGAGATGTGCCAGATCAAATGAATAACAATATAAGCAAGTATAAAAGGCATAAAAATTGAATCCCTTTTATTTCAAAACTTCTTTTCACCCATAGACTGCCTAAAATCTCATTATTATTATTAATGAAATAAGAAAATGTACATTCTCTTCATTCTGCAATCTGTTAGGTAGGAGCTAAGCATGAGGATTGTAGTTTGAAGGGAAACAGTAAAGATACTTTTTCCTTACCACTTGTATCTAACGCATCTGTAGCTCTCATACTCGAGAAGAAATATTAGACTCTCTGAAAGAAATCTTCACCCAAAATGGATACCCACTGAGATTCACTGACAAGAACATCAAATCAAAAGTTCAGACAAACGAAAAATTTTCAAATATTGGTTTTTTATGGATTTTGTTTGATTGGTTAGAGGATTTCATCATTAGCTGAATTTGTTTAGAGAACCACTGGAAAACCTGCAGGGAGTACTGGACAGTCGTTTAGTCAGCCTAGTTTGAAACTCTTCAGGAGTATGCAACCACGCCTGGGTTTGAACCCAGGACCTTCTGGCTATAATTTGAGTGATCTCATAGACCAATAAACCACTAGCACCTGATCCAGTGGCTAGGCAGTGAATTCTAACTTCTGCCATTTGATGATAAAGCGTGATGAGTTACTGTCTCACCTTGACATTGCTAAGTGGCCACGCTTCATCATGAATTGGTAGAAGTTAGAATTCACTGCTTGGCCACTGGATCAGGTGCCAGTGGCTTATTGGTCTATGAGATCACTCAAATTTTAACCAGAAGGTCCTGGGTTCAAACCCAGGCGTGGTTGCATACTCCTGAAGAGTTTCAAACCAGGCTGACGAAACGGCTGTGCAGTACTCCCTGCAGGTTTTCCAATGGTTCTTTAGCCGATGTCAGCTCACGATGAAACCCTCCAACCGAGCGAAAAATTATTTGTACAGAAAAAGAAACTTTACATGAAGCTTGATTTCAAGAGAATTTTAACCCCCGACATCCTAAAGCAAAGAATTTCGATATCTTTAAGAACAACGTTCTTCATAGCAACGCTAAGATTAATATTCTCTAGTCATCTACTGCGTCGGTGGCATAGCGGTTAGGACGCTCGCCAACCACATGGTCCGGGGCACGATCCCCAGCCGACGCACTCCTTTACCTTGCTAAGCCAGAAATAATGCTGGTGAAGAGGAAAGGTTGGGCATGAGGCTAGCACCCCCATCCTGTAAAATAAACACTGCTACAGAAACATCAAGCCACTAGCTTGAAGCCCTATGTACCACTGGGGAACGCGAAGGAAAAAAAAGTCATCCACTGCTCTACAGAAGCATAAAGGGCTAGCCGTTATTCCATTACGGGTACATTTTGTTTTGTTTGTTACAATCTACCACAGTGCACAAGGCTAGCCGTTTTATCTAACCACTTCTACCTGCATATGTCAGTGCTTCTGTTCCTGTGGAACCAGATATATTGTTCGTTCGATGCGTGTACTGTCTAAAAGGGTTCACAAGAAAACTATCCTGCATGGTTACAGAAAGACATTAGTGGTTCTTTAAGGAGTCTGGTGATTAAACATCTTCTCAGAACTATTTATTCTGTCTCAACAAACAGCTACCTCAAAATAATCTACAAAGTAAGGAATAACCAGCGAAAGGAAGTACTCTGCATTGTTGAAACTCTAGTGATACAGTCAGAGGAATCAGAGCTCTGCACACAAGAGAGGATTATTCGACCACCTGTCTACTATTATGCTAACCGCCTTTTTCACTTCTACTAACTTGGACTTTTATATTGGTTTGTTTTTCAAATCTTTCTAACTGTTGTATTCCCTTAGAACTCTTGCTTCATATCATATAACTGATAACAACTTATTCATATAATTATATACCTAATTACGTAACTCTAATACTCGCATTCAACTCCTCTTATTGCATTGATATAATATTACCAACATTTTTTGTGACAACTCATCCTGGAAAACTGTGAATAAATGAGATTGTACAGCTGAAGAGGGAAATGAATTCGCTGAAAGCACCCCTTTGTGCTGAACTACTTCTTTTGTTTTTTCTATTATACCTGGCTGAGGGCTATTCATGAGTTAAATTCGGTCATTCTAAAAGTTCACGTTCTCTTCACTTATGCATTACACAAGCTATAGGCTATACATGGATAATAACCCGAAGTTATGCATTCGAAAAACATTTTGCTAAACCCCTTTTCTTTATCTTGGTCACTGTAATGTGTTTTTTTCATACATCATTTTGATCAGTTAAATTCACGCCACTTCACCACATTTTCGCCTTCTTTATTGTTATCATCATCGCGCTTTTAATCTTTGAAGCCACTTCACTTGGTTAATAATAATAATGTTTAATAATCTTTGCTACTACAGGGAGACACCGACAATTATACATCTCATTCAACAGTTGTACGATAATGCTGCATACCAAGTGATCCACAACAGGAAACCCAACCAATCATTCAAAGTGAAGATGGCAGTAAGACAAGCTGGCTGGTTGCCAACTATCTCCAATGATTCTCCTGATTGCGGTAGATTGGATAATGCAACAGGCAGCGGATAGCGCGACTAGGAAACAGGCATAAAATGGACCCACAAAAAAAACTTGGAGGATCTTGACTTCGCTAGTGACATATGTTTGATTTCTCACAAACTAGAAGTCAAGAGCAACAAGTTGGCAGATGAAGTATCCACCGAAGAGAGGACTTCAGGTGAACATAGAGAAAATAGATGTGGTGACGAAGATTCCTGGCCAACAGCAACAAAAACAGACAACAATCAGCATAAATCAAAAGAATATGAAAGAAGCAACCTCCACTACCTACCTACCTAGGAAGCATCGTTTCAACTACAGGCGGACAGAACTGACGAGGATATCAAAGCAGGGATGATCGGGAAAACAAGGCAAGCTTTCATTACTCTTATGTCTGTGTCGAGTTCGCGTCGGTGGCACAGTGGTAGAGTGCTCGCCGACCACGCAGGTGGTCCGGGGATCGATCCCCGGCTGACGCACTCATTTACCTCACTGAGCCAGCGACAAGAATGGTAAAGAAGGAAGGTTGAGCATGAGGCTAGCAACTTCATCCTGCAAAAAATCAACACCACTGCTACAGAAACTTCAGGTCTCTAGCTTGAAGTCCTATGTTCCATTGGGAACGTAAAGGAATGAAAACAAATTTCTGTGTGGAGGTCAACACTCAGCACTCAGCATGAAAAATAAGATCCTGATTTTCAACTTCAGTTTGAAATCAGTGCCCCTATATGGATCAGAGACTTGGTGCCACGTCACGAATGGCACTTCGAACAAACTACACAACTTCATCAACAGCTGTTTTCGTTCAATACTACTCAAGATCAGATGGCCGGTCAGAAAGGATCAGCAACAGAGATCTCTGTGAGCGAATCAATCCAGCAGGAACTGGTTGTGCAACAAATAAGCAGGAAGATATGGAGGTGGATTGACTATACTTTGAGAAAACAAACCATTAAGCGACATCACATTCCAGGCCACTGCTCGAGTGGAAACTGAATGAGAAGCAGCGAATCAGTCATCAATGTGAGAGTGAAATGGAAGAGGTCATGTGCAAAGGAGATGGAAACATGTGAGCAGAGATGGAGCCAGGTAAAATCGTTGGCAGATAACCGAACGCAATGGTTACGTGAGGCTGAAGCCATATGTTCCTCTAGGAACTAAAGGAAAGAATACGTATAAATACGACTGTATAGCTGCTTGAAAAAGATATTTATTTCCTCACGCTGAATAAAACTGAATTCCATTAGAGACAATTAAATAACATAATGTACATGAAATAAATGAGATGTCAGCTGATATATATGAGTAACATACGAACGAATAAGCTGACAAAAGTCAGTTTAAAATGTCAAGAACAAAATGTGACGACCAAAAAACGAATTGTTATGGTTTGAACGCAGGAAACTCATCTTTACTTCCTACTGTATAGCTGACCTAGACTTCCTTGAGATACAGGCAGTCATAAAACACTTTAAAAACAGCAAAAAGACGATTATTCGTTCCTGGTATCTTTGGTTCTATCCAACAATGATAACATCAAAAAACTCAAATTTACCTCAACAATGCCGTTTTACAGCTAAACAGTCCAGTTAATTTTCTAAGTACAAAACAAGTATTGTAGAACAAAATTAGCTAACCCAAATTCAATTGTAGGAAGTACGTTAGAATATTACCAACAATGTGGGATCAGAAACTCGGTCAGCAAGAAGCACATACCAAAAATTCCTGAAGACAGTCCAATTCAGAATCACCTTCATACACCCAAATAAAATCACATCGTAAAACAACACACTATCAATATATTACACAATCATTAATAGATGCATTAAAATTAGAGATTAAACAGGGGCAAAGACAAATAACAAGGATTAAGTCAACATATGATATGTGACTGTCAGAACAGCGTTATACAATTCAGGTGAAAAGTGAATAATAATTACCGTGTTATTTGAACAGATATGTCTGATCACTGATTGTTATCAGTAAGAGAACCATTGACAACTAGCAAACAGTACTGAACAGATGTTTCAAACTAGTTTGGGAATCATCGGCAGTACTCACTCGCCACCGTGGCTCGAACCCATGACCTTATGGTTACAAGGCACTGGGTTTCAACTCACTACCTTGCCCATAGATTCTGACTTCAACCTATTCGTGACTTAGCGCCACTACCAACCAGTGTCATTGACTGGAATTCCATCCTCACTGTCGACTGAATGCACCCCACTGGTCACGAGAACCATTGAAACCAGAGAGTACTGCAGGATAGCTGTTTTATCCTAGTTTGGAAATCATCGGCAGTACGCACTCACCACCACAGTTCAAACCCAGGACCTTACGGTTACAGGGCAAGCTCGTATACCGTTCAGCCGCTGAGACCGGACTCACTGGCCAGTCAATGAATTCTAAATTCCACTGATTTATGATTTATCGCGACCACCAACACATGTCATCGTCAGGACATCCACCCCCACATTTGACTGGATGAACCTCACTCGCCACGTATTCTCACTAGAACTCCAGGAAACTGCGTCCTGTAGCCAGTCAATAGCGAGCATCAGACTACCATTTAGAGGATTGATATTAATCCATGGTCACACTCTTAAAAACAAATCTAATCCTCACAAACCAACTCCTGAAAATCAATCTGATGCTCACTAGAGGACGGAGTTTCCTAGAGTTCTAGTGAGAATACGTGGCGAGTGAGGTTCATCCAGTCAAATGTGGGGGTGGATGTCCTGACGATGACATGTGTTGGCGGTCGCGATAAATCATAAATCAGTGGAATTTAGAATTCATTGACTGGCCAGTGAGTCCGGTCTCAGCGGCTGAACGGTATACGAGCTTGCCCTGTAACCGTAAGGTCCTGGGTTTGAACTGTGGTGGTGAGTGCGTACTGTCGATGATTCTCAAACGAGGATAAAACAGCTATCCTGCAGTACTCTCCGATTTTAATGGTTCTCTAACTGGTATCAATCCATGGTCAAGCTCGTAAAAACAAATTTAATCGTTACAAACCAACTCTTGAAAATCCAATTAGGTATCAGTATTGTAATTATGTCGTTGAGGAGGGATTTTCTAAACATTTATTCCATTATATCATGTTGGCATGGATGGATTTTTGGAATAATTATTCCACAACACCATGTTAACATTTATCTACCTTTAACAAAGTTAGCAGCTTGATGACTTTTGGTGTTAGTGTTTTCCTGGAGCCGGATGGTTTGCCAGCGAAGATTTCATTCCCTGTCCAGGCAGAAATATCTTCAATATGAAATAAGCTTTCTGATTTGACACTGAAGATGTTGTCATTTCGCCAATAAAATTATTTTGAAGGCATTTCCATTCATGAGTTCAAAGTAAGTATGTAATACTCTTAGAGATAAAGAAATTCTTTCTCAGCAGTGAGAGAACCGAAACTCAACAACAAACTCTCAAAGATTGAGGTAAATTCAAAATAAATTTAGCAGCTGGCTGTTGAAACCCGTCCATTGGCACAAACACCGATAGGTTGTACTGCTATTGGGTCAAATAATGCTGTCACTATCTAAATTATTTCAATGCATTATTATGTAACATTTAGGTGCTTATTCATGAATCACAGATTGTATGAGAAGTAATCATTCATCCATTAAAATTTCATGTTTCACCTCGCAACCAACTAGCGTTTCTGTCTGACACTAACTAAATGACTAACCTAGTTTCAACACAGAAGTCTGCACGGAAGTGCTGCCGTTCATGCTGTTACACTTGACGTGGCACAGAAAGTTAGAAAAAAAGATATTCAAGAAAACTATTATAATTTTCAAGTACAGGTTTTGTAGGCATTGTGTTTGATTGGCTGAAAGTTCTCATCAAGTGCTGACATCCGCTAGAGAACCACCGGAAAACCTGCAGACAGTACTGGACAGCCGTTTCGTCAGCCTAGTTTGGGACTCTTCAGGTGTCAGAACCTTCTGGTTACAAGGCAAGTGATCTCGTAGACCATTAAGCCACTGGGACCTGACCCAATGGTCAACCTGTGAATTCTAACTTCTGCAAATTCATGAAATAGCAGTACTCCCAGGTTTTATAATGCTTCTCTGACTGATAACAGCTCGTGATGAAAGCTTCCAACCAATCAAAACTAGTTTGAGTAGAAATGTACGGGAAAAAGGATACTAACATGGGTAAATATCATGACTTATTTAACGCAGGCAACTACGAATAGTATGTACATGTCCACTTAGAAGGGTTTTGAGCCATATCACCAATGGTCTCAAGTCATAAGTTCTTGGCATCTCAAGGGCACGCCTTAAACCAACAGTAGAAGACTTCAGGGACTGATGCCGCGCTTTATTTTGACCACACTAATTCCTTTCCAACCTCATCTTATGACATCTAACATTGGCAGACCAGAAAGTCGGTGACTCCGTATGATACAGCTTCACAACCTTATTGATTGACTCACCCTCCTTGCCTAACACTCTACGCCTAACCTCAATAGTACTCACCATATTAAACTAATTAACACGGCAGGCAGAACGCGGATCCGTACGATCACACAGAGATAACCTTTTCATATCTTCCAATTTCAGCGATAATGTCTAAGAGGAATAAAGAAGTACAGAACAAACTGCTGCGTAGTACACACGTCTTGTGATTGGTGGATAGATATCAGGTCTACACCAGATATCAGGTAAGTTGATAAATGTCACACACATTTTCTTTCTGTGCTGAGATTTCATCAGCAACCAGTTGGTTAGAGTTGGTGGAACTTCTCAAATAAGTGAAGTAGTCAACATGTTCTACCACTTCACTTCCTATATTTAAACTGACAGCAGGTAGAGATCAGTTGTGCAGCATCATCTTGCACTCTGGTGGAGACGAATTTTGAGCCAAACATACCAAGATTTCTGCTCCAAGTGTTTTGAAGAACTCGTATTTCATCAGCATCTTCACCTAGGAGGACAATATCATCTTCTTAACCCACAGTAATGAGACTGAAGTCTTGAAATCACTCAAATCAAACTTGATCAATTCTGATGATGAGATTAAACAATAAGCATCCCTAACAGACACCACTGGTTGTCATTATTTCAGACGATAAATCCCTAAAAGCTGTTGAATAGCTGCTTCCGTTCGAGTAGAGTGTCTTGGTTAGTGCGATATACGCTCTCAGCATTACCACAGCACGAATTCTCTTTACCGAAAATCTTTTCTGTCCAGTCAGTCTGTTATAAAATGTGTGGTTGAAACGCTAAACACACCACAATTCAATATATCTTTCTGCTCTATATACTGAGGGAACACATGCTAATAAGCATAAACCCTAAGTATATAATATACGGGTAACCATTATCCACTTTATTGTCAGAATATTTTTTTTAACCGCATTATCGAATTCATGAAATTACTAGAAGACACTATCATAATAATTGATGCATTTCGTTTACACGTGACAAAATTTTCATTATCCCCAAAAGATATAAACTAAATTGTTTTGTCTATTCATTTGCACAACTGTTTTTAAAATCATTCGATCTGTTCCTTCCAGTTACCAATATTCCAAAAAATGCAAAATGGTTCTAACAAACAGATCAATTATGTGTGAGTAAAGGTTTTTTATCACCGCTTCTATATATGGTTTCGAGAATTGATGTACAAGTCACCGGAAGTAATTCCGATAGCTTGAAACAGAGTTCTAATAAACGTTACGTTCTCCCCACGCTGAAGATCTGATATCTTGACAGAAAATATTAGCAATAATAAAATCTGACAGAGCAGCTAACCAATCAAGAACCTGTGTCCCAAGAAATATGTAAAAACAACTAAAGACGAATTGGATATACGCTGAGGAGGCTGTCGACGAGTATCACGCTCCGGGCCTGCTCTTGAGTGGAACACTGAACGGAAAATAACCAGTTGGACGTGAGTCTGAAGGGGACATGGAATAGATTATATGAAGAAGAAGAAGAAATGAAAGTTGGTGGGTAATCGCAGAGTAATATAAAATGTTTCACTCCAGGACCCAGAGAATAAGTATTATTATAATTATAATAGAGGAAATAATAATACTTTGAGGGGTGAAACTACTTAATAAATGCCAAACACTTCAATTGTAGAATATCTAGTTCATGGTTAACTTCTTTTCATAAAAGGTACACTTTTGTATAGCAGCTGTCCCGCTTCAACTTCTGTAGGATATTTTTGATTTATCCAAGCATAGCCATAGGTCTCATTTCAGCGGTGACTTTATTCAATGGCTAAGTTCCCTGACTTTCCACCTCTGTATATTGCATTGGGCTTATCCTAGTTTATACTGTCATTCAATATTATAATTTTCTCATGAACGATTCTAAATCACTTTTAACCAGTTGCCGTATCTTTGTTAAAGGGAGTGAATATGTTAGGTCGTTGGAGGCAATCGACAGGAAGCCTTCTACACACCTAAGTTTCGTGCTAGTTAGCACTAACCAGTCAGCAAGGCGTATCTACAACCACTGTGAAGGAAATCATGTCTCTTCTGAGATTCGAACCCGCGTTACCCAGTGAATTCTGCAGTCAGAGACGTTACCACTAAACTGTTCGAGCCAGCGATTGACCTCCATTAGGACTGTATTGGATATTTTTGATGGCACAATAGGTAGTAACTAGTGTGATGTGTCTGGCTAGTCCTTTTCTTTGTTTGGTGCAGACTTAATTCTGTCAGTTAGGTTTGCAATGTGGCCACCATTCTAGGTAGCTCGCCATCACGGTGCACATTGATTTGATGATATTGGATAGTTGAAGGCAATCGGCAGGAAGCCTTGGACCTAGGACATATGTTCCTTCAAGGTTGCAGATAAGCCTTGCTGAAGAGTGCCAACTAGCACGAAACCTAGGTCCAATGCTTCCTGCCGATTGCCTTCAATCATTTAATATCATCAAATCAATGTGCGCCGTGATAAAGAGCTACCTAGAATGGTGGCCACATTGCAAACCGGACTGATAAAATTCAGTCTGCACCAAAGAAAGGACTAGCCAGACACATCACACGAGTTACTGGTGCCCAATCAAAAGAAATGAATATAAAATATCACCGGGGATTAAATCAAACTATATCATTTCAGGACTTTATCATGAACTAATATCGATTAGAGAACCGATGAAAAACCTGTGAGCACTGGACAGTCGTTTCGTCAGCCTAGTTTGAAACTCTCCATTGGTACGCACCCTCCCGCAGCGTTCGAATCCAGGATCTTCTGGTTACAAGGCAAGCTAGCTCGTAGACTATTCAGGTTCAGGGACGCGATCCAGTGACCAGCCCATGAATTCTAACTTTTGTCAATTCACGATATGGCGTGACTGTTTGTGAATGTCATAGGGGAGTGTTTGTCCTCACACTCAACCTACTATTCCCTACTGATCACGACTTCTCACTAGAAGCCAGATAACTACCTACCTTAATAGTTAGGTACGTAGTTGCCTACCTGCAAACCACCACTTGAATATCAATCTGATGCCCACGAATGACTGACGCTATTCAAGTGACACTCGCCAACGGTCAGGCAATATTTTGAATTGAAAAATGTTGGAATTCATGGACTGGCCATTGGATCGCGTCCCAGAAGCTGAATAGTCTACGACCTAGTTCGCCTTGTAACCAGAAGGTCCTGGATTCGAACCATGTGGGTGGGTGAGTACTGATGAAGAGGCACAAACTAGGCTGGCGAAATGACTGTCTAGTGCTCACAGGTTTTCCATTGGTTCTCTAATCGATGTCCGTTAGCGATGAATACCTGGAACCAATCAAATACTTGCGAACCAACACTTGAACATCATTTCAAACGGTACGCTATGGACTATTGTTTCGCATGAAAATTCTGCATAAATAGTAAGCTGTTTTGTAATAAAGGAAACGGAAAAGTCTGTACTGTGTATAAACGTATCACTGTGGATAATTCTACTATTCATCCTCATAATATTTTGCTTGTCTTCAACATGAAACACATAATCTGCTCGCATATTTACTGATGCAGTTGTGTTATAAATTATAATGCAACTGCATTTGTTAGAAACGATGAATAAGAACGGAAATCGGATATTTGACAAAAATGAATTTTGCATTGAAAATGAACTTTTGGTGCCATGAATGATGCAAGCATTATAAAATTTAATCTACTCAGGAGTTGAAAGTAAAACTTTTTGAGTAAAAGACTGGCGAATTAAAAGTTTTTTTTATGCAACTAAATACGAAATACAATAAATGCAATAGAACTGTCATCATTTTGAATTTTCAGATTATAGAATCTGTGGGAATTTCGGTTAACTTCAATGTATATATGTTCAAACCAAGTTGACTTTTAACAGTATGAAAAACTTTGGGCATTGGGTATATAATGTATGAAAAACAAAACAATATCCTTTTGTTTTTCATTCATCCATTGGGAAATACAAAAAACGTTTATTACAACTTCAATGTAGTTTTCTATAGTTTGGTTTGTAAGGTTTAGTTATGTTACTCGCTAGTGACTTGCTACAGGATAGAGTTTCCTGGAGTTCTAGTGAGAAGTCGTGACCAGTGAGGTCCAATTAGATGTCCCGTGTGTGGATGGATGTCCCACCAACGACAATGACTGGGGTCGCGCTAAATCACGAATTGGTAGAAATTAGAATTCATGAGCCATTGAATCGGGTTCCAGTGGCTGAATGGTATACGAGCTTGCCTTGTAACCAGAAGGTCCTGGGTCCGAATCCCAGTGGTTGTGTACTGCTGATGATTCCCAAACTAGGATGAAACAGCAGCTGTCCAGTACTCCCTAGTTTTCAATGATTCTCTAACTGATTCAATCCGTGATCAACTCGTAAAAGCTTCAATGTATATATCGTCATAAATCAACGCATCAGTTAGAGAATCATTGAGAATCCGGCATCGGTAGACAACTGTTTCGTCTTGCTTTGAGAGTCTCCAAAGGTGTGTAAAATTCTACTTAAGAAGTTTCACAAGAAGACGTAGTTTATTTGAGACGTGTAATGTGTATTTGCGCAGCACATTTCGAACATTCTTATCACACACGTACTTGTCATACACAGTTTTATAGAAGGCATGATTAATTACAATACAGGTCAACGTCATATATTGGATAAGGAGATGACACAAAAGTGTGGGTAAGAAACAAAAAAACAAAATATACAAAGAAGGGTTTGAAAATATTATGAAGTAAATTGATCCTTATATATGTCCAAACCAAGTTCACTTTTAACAGTTTGAAAAAATTTGACCAATGGGTATATGATATTCATTATAATAAAGGTTTAGGGGAGGAAATACAAAAACCTTTATTATAATAAATTGATCAGATCGCCACATTACTGATCATCATTGAACAAAGCTTGGAATGGCAGTCACCTCTCTATCTCAACTTCATCGACTTTGAAAAGGCCTTTGACAGCGTCGATCAAGAGGTGATTTGGCAACTACTTCGCTACTACGGGGTGCCACCGACAATTATACATCTCATCCAACAGCTATACGACAATGCTGCATGCCAAGTAATCCACAAGGGGAAACTCACGGAACCCTTCGAAGTGAGGACAGGAGTAAGACAAGCTGGCTGCCTACTATCACCAGTGATTTTCTTGATTGCAGTAGACTGGATAATGTGACAAACAGTGGGCAATGAGGAAACAGGCATAAAATGGACACACAAAAAAAACTTGGAGGATCTGGACTTCGACGATGATATATGTCTGATTTCCCACAAACTGGAAGATATGCAAGTGAAAAGCAACAAGTTCGCAGAAGAAGCATCAAAGATAGGACTTCAGGTGAACATAGAGAAAAGAGAGGTGATGAAGATTCCCGGGCAACACCAGCAACAGACAACAATCAGCATAAATGGGAGGAATCTGAAAAAAACAACCTCATCTACTACCTACCCATGTGGAAAGCATCATTTCAACTACAGGCGGGCAGAACTGACGAGGATATCAAAGCAAGAATCGGAAAAGCGAGACAGGCTTTCACTACTCTCAAGTCTGTGTGGAGGTCAACAACACTCACCATCAAAAATAACATCCGGATCTTCATCTCCAATGTGAAGTCAGTGCTACTTTACGGATCAGAGACTTGAACTGCGCGTCATAAAGAGCATCTCAAACAAACTACAGACCTTCATTAACAGTTGTCTTCGCTCAATACTCAAGATCAGATCGCCAGAAAAGATCAGCAACAAGGAATTTCTGACAATGAGCGAACGAACCAGGAACCGATTGTGAAACAAATAGGCAGGAAGAAATGGAGTTATGTGGATTTGCCATACTCTGAGGAAACCATCAAAAGACATTACTAGACTAGCCCTCGAGTGGAAACCGAAAGGAAGGCGGCGAGTTGGTCGTTCAAGGGTGACTTGGAGGAGGTCATGTGGAGAGGAGATGAAAACGTGTGAGCAGACTTGGAGCCAGGTGAAGACTCTAGCAGAGAACCGAATGCTATGGAGACGCACGGCAGAAGCCCCATGTTCCTCTAGGAATTAAAGGATACAATAATAATAAATTGATCCTTGGTTCTAAATTGGATTACCAAGGTAGGTTTAAAGTAACAACAAATAACTTTTGAACAAAGAAGACAGGTTTAAGTCTTTTTATCGCTTAGGTTTCGACGAATTTAAGTATGTGACCCAACTGTGTTTTATATATGGGCTTGAAGGTATTGTTGAAATCAAAACCCGTCTCTATAATGTGCTTCATTATAAATGATTTTGGACATCAACTTCCGGGATCATTTGTATTTGACGATTTTATTTGCTGTTGCAGCCACTTTGGAATATGTTCTGTAAAGCTCTTTGGTTGACAACCATTCATTCAATAGGGCAGGAACCAACAGGCCATGAATTCTAAAATCTGCAGATTCGCCATAAATAACACCACTACCAGACTGTACCGTCAGTGAGTATCAGTCGTTTAATCCGACTTGGGGGATCACACTGATCACACTGATTCTTACTAGGACCTCAGGCAAGTTAATCTTGCTAGCAGTCACCACTGAGCGTTAGATTAATTTTCGACTGTTGTTTTGCAAATATTTAAAGGTCCTGGGTCAAATTCTCAACTGGTCACACTGGTCCACTGTTGAAGTGTCTCAAACTAGAACAAAATAGCTGTCCAGTACATCTTGGTGCTTTAGTAGAAATGTTTGCAGAAATCTGCTTAATTTTAGTTGATATTCTATTTGCTATTATATTATTTTTATTATCATTATAAGTTAAGCATCTATTATGAACTGTAATTCCATTGATCTTACTTAACAAATCGATATTATTTAAAAGACACTAATATTGTTAATGACAACTATTCTAGAATATTCTATTTATCTAAACATATATATAATGTAGAGCCAGAAGAGGAAATTATCGAAAAGGATATTCTTTGCTCAATTATTTTGTGTTTTTTAGATGTCTTAATGAATATTTTTGCTATACTAATATTCTGTATCAAATAGCTTGCAAACAATCTGCAAGTTAACCTACATTTAGACGAATTAATTAAATATATTCCTAATTACGAAGTATATAAGTACATATATTACACAAAAAGGTTGACTTTTCTCTATTTATGTATCAATATAACTCTTTCCACAACCTGTTATTTCATTCTTCTCATATATACATAGACAAAACTGTGACCTCAAAAGCACTTTCTGTTGAACATACTCTACAAAAACAACAAACGAGTTCTCTCCAGCCCTAAAATAACCAACATTAAGTAATTCCTTTCTCTACTTACTACTTACCATGAATTATTCAGTCGACAGTTATAAATTCATGATAGGTCATAAATGAAAAGTGGAGAATTCCCCTTAACTTTCTTACAAAACAGTTCAACTATAATTAATTATTACGAATACATGAATTGGAGAAACACAGTACTGCCGTAACAAGACATTTGGGTAGACAAATATCTCCAAATTCCTTTTTAGCTCTCCCATCAGCTCTCATCTCCTGTCCACATGATCTCCTCCATGTCAAACTTGGAACGTCGCGCCTAATTTATCACTTTGCATTTTGGTTCTACTCGAGCCAGGAACGAGTCCATTGAGGTCGTAGACATCATTTCTTCTGGGAGTCTGTTTCAACAGTTCATAACTTGTTGGAAGAATCAGTGCACCCACAATGTTTATGATCTTTGCTTTATAAGAAAATTTTTTAACGTCAATTAGAAAGAAGAATATTCTTTTCAATGAAATTCTCCTTTTCAGACTCTTACAATTATAAAATTTAATATTTGTTGCCCTTACAATAATGACCAGTTGTGCGGCGGATTCCTTTTTTTAATAATATAACTATGATTGTACAGCTCATGAAAATGAATAGTCGAAAAGAAAATTTTCTTCGCTGTTTGTGCCTTTTTCTTATGACTCAATATGGGAATATTTCATTCACTGAAGAAATCGAAGGATTCCTTTTTATTTAGAATAACAGATTTGCAACAAAATAAATAGCGCCAGGTCATCTGGGATATTTTAAGCGAGAGCGGATATCCAGAGAAGTTTATTGAAGCCAACAAAGGTTACGATAGTCATAAATAGGAACTGGCAATGGTGGAGGAAGAGCCCCTTTATTCAGGGGAGATACTTCAGCGGAGATTCTACACAACGTTTAACTAGAGAGATAAAGAAAACTTTCTAGTCTGCGCATCTATCCCTATCTTTCAATAGCCGTCCAATGTTCACCCAATAGCTGAAAGATGTTTAACCCAACCTTAGCTATTCTTCGCGCATACACCACTTCAACTGTTCCTGTGGTTCAAGTTATATAGGGATTACGAATAGGCAGGTTTGTCCACCGTTTGGGAACATTTACCAGCTTCATTCAGCAAGGGAGGAAGTCAAATGTATAAAACGCTCGATTCTGTTACAATTGGTCAATACTGGATATCGCATCGGCGCTAGCCTTCAGGGTTACATACCAAATTCCGAATTCGTTATAAGGTACGGTTCGCTTACGTTTCCTGCACATAGCTGAAGCTGTTACAATAAGATCGACTAAACCAGAACTTGGTAACCGAAAAGTACACATCCAGATGCCGTTTCTGCTGTGACCAAATCTGCATTAATGTTTCTTGTAATTATTACCAAGAGTGCCTTTGCCCCCTATCTCTCTTGGTCTTTTTTGCTTTGCTTATTATTGCAATCGTTATTATTATTCATCATAATTTATACCCTTTATTCAGACATTCTTTCAATACTATCGAATTTTCTATTTACACTCTCCGGACTTATTATTAGTGATATTATCTCTTTTCTCAATATATTCCTCCACCTGTTTCATTTCACATATTGGTTATTTCATTATGAACCTCTCTTTGCAGTCTTACTATCTCCTGTTTAACACATACCACTTTGTACTAGCTACTCACCTACCCGACACCTTTTGTAACCTTGAACTGACTTGTCAATTTTTCCTACCCCACACTCTACAAATCTATTATGACTAATCACCACCATTGTCTCTCATTTCACCGAAATATTTTGTAATTGAATTCAGCCTAGCACGACGTTTGTCACACAGATACGACTATTTATTTTTTTACACCCCATAACTAATCTGTTATTCTACGTTAAAAAATGTATCCGCCGCATAACTGGCTATCATTATTGTAACGACAATAAATATTATATTATATTTTATAATTGTAAGAACCTGAAGAGGAGAATTCTATTGAAAAGAATATTCTTCTTTCAGAATGACTTATAATTCATGACATTGGAATATTTTACGCTATTAAATATTTTTTTTCGTCAATTGTTTCTTCAGCCTCTACAGTTTTATGTCCATATTAGTGAAAAAACAAATCTTACTGATAACATTTATGTTTTTCTGAATCATATAGATAAATTAGGATGCAGAATCCATGAGGTATGTGCGAAAAGGTTGTTAATAGACTACATGTTGATTGGGCACTACCAACTAGTGTGATGTGTCCAGTCCTTTGCTTGGTGAAGACTGAATTCTGTCAGTCAGGTTATGTGATGTGACCACCAATCTAGGTAGCTTGATTTGATGATATTAGATGGTTGGAAGAAATCTGCAAGAAGCCCTGCTTCACCTAGATTTCGTGCTAGTTGGTACTCACCAGTCAGCAAAGTGTACCTGGCCACATTGCAAACCTGACTGATAGAATTCAGTCTGCAACAAACAAAGGACTAGACACATCACACTGGGCACTAACTATTGTCCCATCAAAAATATCCAATACACTCCAACAGGAGGTCAATCGCGGGCCCAAATAGCTCAGTGGTAACGTCTCTGACTGAAGAACTCACTGGGTAAAGTGGGTTCGAATCTCAGAAGGGACATGATTGCCTTCAAGGTGGCAAGTGGCAACTAGCACGAAACCTAGGTGTGTAGAAGGCTTTCTGTCAATTGCCTCCAACTATTTATTATCATCAGATTGCAGTTTATAACATGCGTGTACATGATAAGCTGCGAAAATGTAGCAATAAAACTGCACGTTAGATATCATCAATGTCAGTATTCATGAATGGCAATTAACATATATTCTAGTGAATGTATAAGATTAATGTTCCAATTGAATTTTGATTCGATCTGATTATAAACTTGACATGAATAAATGATAATATCAAAAAACAAAGACAGGAAGTGTACAGCATTCATTAATGTACACATATATTTGATTTGTGAATTCTTATTGACAATCATTTACTTTTGTTATCTGATGTACAGTTCACTGTTATGCTTTCATATGCGTTTCGAATTGTAATCCAGGAAAGATTTCCTGACAAACAGCTGTCAACTTTCAACTAACTAGGTATTTGTTCCTTGCATTCTGAGTGGAACACAGGGCACCAGCGGCAGCAGCAGAAGCAGTAACACATCTTTTTCGTACTCTATCCTGTAGCTTTCACCTTTTATTACCTTTATTCCCCTTGATGGATTTGAATAAAACAAGAACTACAGTGGTTTGTGCAGAATAACATGGTACCATCACTGTTTATTTCGTTGACTTCTCATTAGCTGCTGCTTACACAGCGTCGGTGACACAGTGGTAAGAATGCCCGCCGACCATGCACATGGTCCGGGATTCGATCCCCTGCCGACGCACACCTGATATCAATGGTTGGCCTGCAAAATTTTGGTTACTAATATCATTTGCCGAAAATTTCATACTTTTACCAAAAATATGGTGTGGAATCAAGCTATAATCAAAAAAATTAAAATTAAATAAAATAAATTATTATCAGTTTTTTATACAGAAACATTTTAACATACTTGCAAACTTTACATGATGTCAGTTGACAGGAGGTTCCGGGATTAGTGAGCAGTGTTCAGAAAATTACGCTTATATACCTTTAATTCAGGCAGTTCAAGTTTTTACAAAGTAAATGTATGCATACAATGGTAAAGGAGTGACGTAATAAAGATGAGAGGTGTGTGAGATGATGAGTGACTAATAAATTAGGCAACAATGTACTGAGTTCAACTCAAATCCTAGAAACAAGAAACAAGTAAAATTACAACACGCTACACTAGTCATTGACGAATGTGTTCCAACCTCTCGACAAGCCAAAGAGCGACCTTATGTTGGAGCTAAATTGTCCTCAATTTCGCCTTAGCAATCTCTATCAAACGCCTAGAACCCTATTTATGTGTTCATAAAGAAGCAGTTATTAGTCTTTCCTTGCCTTGGTAACCGGATGTCTTTATTCTCTCGTTCATTTGATTACGTAATCTTTGGCTTTAACCCTCACCCTCTTTTATATTCTGTAATTTTGCTTGTCTTTTGTTTCTATGATTTGAGTTGAACTCAGTACACTGTTGCCTAATTTATTAGTCACTCAGCATCTTATACATCCCTCATCTTTGTTACTTAAATTCCTTACTATTTTATGCATACATTTACTTTGTTTAAACTTAAACTCCCTGTGTAAAAACTATATAAGCGTAATTTTCTGATCACTGTTCACTAATCACGGAACCTCCTGTCAACTGACAACATCATGTAAAATTTTTGTTTATCAACAAATATATGAATCTGGTTTAAAAAGACAGTTGCAGCGAAGAAAATTTTCTTTTCGACGAAGTCATCATCTAGGCTGTACATTCGTGTATTTTTATCAAATGGATGGGAAAGTTCCAGAATAATTTCCGGTTAAGGGTCAAATTAATAAAAAATTACAATTAGGAATTAGAATGCCATAATAAACAGGGGGGCGGATAAAACTCGAACAAAGTAACATAATAACTAAGATGATTGACATTGTGCAATTGGGGGTTAGAAATGTAAAAAATAACAAAATATACAGGATGTTTGGATAAGAAACTAGTGTGATGAATAATTGTTTATGCAATCAGGGATTAAATATGTAGAAATAGTAAAATGACAAAATAAACAGGAAGTGTGGATATGAAAATATGGTAGTGTAGACAGGGATTAAGAAAACTTAAAATAACATGAATAAACAGGAAGTTTAGATAAGAAAGGCGATGGGATGGTCATTATTAAAAATTTTTTTACCTGTTTACGATGGCCATGGCAGGGACAGGGGTTGGACGTATTTCTTTTGGATACAAAGAGTGGGTTTGAGTTTTTGGATAGCTAACGCCTCAGCTATGCCCAAATGTCTTGATTTCACTCCCTTTGATAGGTTTGATTGAATCTTGTAAATTACTTTGAAGGACTTTTCAACTCAGGACATTCAGCGCCGTTCGAATCAAACAATTCCAACACTGGTGTCAACACGGGCAGTAATTTTGCTCGAAATAATACCAATAACAAAACTTATCATTGTGTGTAAACTATTGGAATATAATTATACTTTATTTGATCTAATCCACAATGTTCAAACTTTTTACTTATATTAATCCTTCAAAGTAATTTACAAGATTCAATCAAACCTATCAAAGGGAGTGAAATCAAGACATTTGGGCATAGCTGAGGCGTTAGCTATCCAAAAACTCAAACCCACTCTTTGTATCCAAAAGAAATACGTCCAACCCCTGTCCCTGCCATGGCCATCGTAAACAGGTAAAAAAATTTTTAATAATGACCATCCCATCGCCTTTCTTATCTAAACTTCCTGTTTATTCATGTTATTTTAAGTTTTCTTAATCCCTGTCTACACTACCATATTTTCATATCCACACTTCCTGTTTATTTTGTCATTTTACTATTTCTACATATTTAATCCCTGATTGCATAAACAATTATTCATCACACTAGTTTCTTATCCAAACATCCTGTATATTTTGTTATTTTTTACATTTCTAACCCCCAATTGCACAATATCAATTTTCTTAGTTATTATGCTACTTTGTTCGAGTTTTACCCATCCCCCTGTTTATTATGGTATTCTAATTCCTAATTGTAATTTTTATTAATTTAACCCTTAAGCAGAAATTATTCTGGAACTTTCCCATCCATTTGATATAAATACACGAATGTACAGCCTAGATGATGACTTCGTCGAAAAGAAAATTTTCTTCGCTGCAACTGTCTTTTTATTCCCTATGATGAAATGTGTATATTCCGTGAATCTGGTTTAATTTATTCGACAATAGTACCGTTTTACTTTTATCTGAAGGAACAAGTATTTCCTCAAATTTCCAAATAACCCTTATCGTAGCATACTATCAAGAACAAACAAACCTAGACTCAAAGATTTCTGCTGACTGTTAACCTCCTGTTAACCTTTAACTTCCTGCCTTCTTTCTACGTATTCTCAGTCACTCTAAAACTTATTAAGGAGTACTTATCAAAGTGTTGCTTACTGATGAAGACTCCCAAATAGTTTTAAAAAGGTACCTAGTGCTTCTTGATGTTTTTCAACAGTTCTCTAACTGACACTGGTCGATGATAAAATCTAACAAAATCCAATTTCTCACAAATATCATTTTCACTAATTAGTTTGTAGGGATTCTATTGGTTTAACGTAATACCACGCATTGGAATCAGTTAGAGAGCCATTGAAAACCAGAGAGTATCGATATGAATATGTAATCGAACCTGAGATAAACACAATCCCTATCGACTTATGCTTCAAAATTAATCTCATCCTCTCCAGAGACCGGCTACAGCAAGAATTTGCCTGGAGTTCTAGTGAGAAGTCATTGGTCGTTACATTGGTTGGTCGTCACGCTAAAATCACGAACTGATAGAAGTTAGAATTCATGGACTGATGACCAATGAGTCAGGTCCCAGTGGGTGAGCTTGCCTTGTAACCAGGAGGTCCTGGGCTGGAACCCTGGTGGTGGGTACGTACTGTTGAAAAGTCTCAAATTAGGATACCACTGCTCTCCAGTACTCATTGATTTCCACTGGTTCTCTAAGTGAGTGATATCACTCCGTGATCAAACTTGAAAATGACAGTTCTGCTACATTTTCTGCAATTTTGACATGCGCATCCTGGATTCCACTGCTAGTCACCATCCACCAATTAAATGCCCAGACATCGTCGAAGCATCTGCACAAGAAGCCGACATGTCAACGTGAGACCGAGCACTTCAGTCCAATCAGTCGACGGGAAAATCTAAAATTAAATTAAATTTTATATCAAGCTGTATAATAAATTTAGTTTTGTTATCCATTTATTTCAAAGTTTCACTCTCAACTCTTCATTAGATTAATTTTATAATGCTTACATCATTCATGGTGCCAAAGATTCATTTTCAATGCAAAATTAAACATATATCGGATATCCGATTTTCATTCTTTTTCATCATTTTTCATGCATTCGATTACATTACAATTTATTGCACAAGTGTGTCAGTAAATTTGTGAACAGATTACATCTTTCATATTAAAAGCAAGCAAAATATAATAGGGAAAAATAATGGCATCATTCTGAATAATAATAATAATCTACTTTATTCTAAAAACAGTACTTCTAATACAGAAAGGAATTCTCAGCATTTGTCACAACATCTTGCATCTGATTTACTTAAAATATAAATTAAATCAAAAATTGAAACAAAATTAACCAGAAGAATTTGTTCACGTTTACGATATAAAGTCAAAAGTATTCGAAGTACGAATTGAGAATATTAAATGTAATAATAATAATAACAGTGAGTTTGTTTCAAACAGTATTGTCCATTCAGTTTGGCAATTTTACCATGTTATAGATTATTGGATCTAATGCTCTGTTGATATAGTATAATGGTGAGGGGAAATACAAAATTAACAGTTATAACACAGCTTAAATGATGTTCACAATTATGGAGAAATAAACAAATATAAACAAAAAATTGAGAGGACTATAAATATAAGAAGTACAATAACAATAAAGGTTGATGTTGTAAAGGTGGAGGAAATGGTTTATTTAGTAGTGCAAAGAAGGTTAGTTAGTTCATGCCTAACACTATTTTCATCACATAAAGTACGTGACAAGTATTATGGTATAGTGGAATTTTTATACTTAGACGTACGTGCATAAATTCTTCTGAAAAGACTTCTTGTTTTACCTGAGGAGGCACAAGGTTGGAGCTGCGGGTAAAGTGGGGGATGCTCACGGTCTGACGAAATTCCTTTAGCAAATTTGTTGCATGACATCAAGTGCCTATCAGTGACAATTTCAACGATATGGTTCAGTGAGATACCACCACTCGCCCTACTGAGAGTCTTCAGAGTTCTACAATGTATAACATAGTCTTTTCTAAGCAATCCAGGAAAGAATAAGAGTGGACAGTAAAGAAGAATAGGTAAGATGCACGAGTTGACAAACTGTGAGAGGAGAGGTTAGGTTATACCTGAGTGCCTTAACTTCTTAATGTAAAAAGTCAAATATTCTTTTAGAAATCTCTTAGACATGGGAAGACCAGGATAAGTCAGAAGAAAGAATTAATCCAGGAAAATTAAATTCAGACTTGGTTCCTATATCAGTATCATCAATTTTACAACGGTCATAGGAACCAACAGCTTCATTTAACGTTCGTTTACATCGTAAACTGAAATTAACTGTCTGACATTTGGAAGAATTTAGTTTAAGGCCGTTAGATGAAGACCATTTGCTTATTCCTGAAAGAAAGCTGTTCATCTTAGTACAGTCAAGCTGGGAGTTAACAGACATTGAAATAGTTAGATCGTCCGCATACTTAACAAATTTCATTTCATCAGAGTGAGGCAAGTCATGCAAGAAGAAAGAGAACAGAAAAGGAGAAAGGACAGCGCCTTGAGGGACACTGGTCTCAGTAAGGAATGAAGTGGACGACTTTCCCTGACTGACATACAGTGTACTGCTTTATACGTTTACACACAGTACAGAAAACTCAAGGAGGGTTTTATTACATTAAAACCTTACTCCTTGTGCAGGATCTCCACTTGACGTAGTATAGTTTGACCTAATCCTTTGATAAATCTAAAACGACTGGTTAAAAATCATTCAAAATGTGCAATAAAATATTATACTATTGAAAAAACATTAGAAAATGAAGTTAACTTGGTAAAAAGCTCCAAAATGGAAAATTTTGTGACCTAGTGATTGAATCGCGTGTCAGTGGTTCAATAATAGAATACTCTCCAACGAGGTTCGTGGTCAGGGGTTCAATCCCTGGTCAGTGACGCACTCCCAAACCTCGCTTGCCCTGAAGTAAGCCTAATAAAGAGGAAAGGTTGTATGTGTGGCCAACGATTTCATCCTGTAAGAAGAAAGAATAATACCACTGCTACTAAAACTCTAAAGCTCTATCACACAGTCCTATGGTCCACTGGGAAAGTTACGGAATAAGTTTTTGCAAGCAAGTAGTCGCTGAATTAGGCAACTGTGGAAACGAATTTCCTGGTGCTTGGAAGAATCAAAAATATTCTATATGTGTAGAAATGGCAATAATTCTCATTTAAAAATATCCCTTCTATTGAATAACATTAACTATAGACTAGGCATTCGATAATAAAGACGTTTGAAATGTGATTAATAGTGTCATTGCTCAAAATAGTATTTCTTCTCTAATATATCAATAAAAAGTATTACTGTAACGACAGAAGACAAGGGCCAGGCAGTAGATCATTTATTGAATAAAACAAAAGGTATTTACAGATTTTTATGTATATTATTAGCGTTACCTTTCTATAGTTAAGTTTGTAAGGGTTGGTTATGTTTTTACGAGTTGATCACGGATTGATATCAGTTAGAGAACCATTGAAAACCAGGGAGTATTGCACAGCTGTTTCATTCCTAGTTTGGGAATCATTGGCAGTACGCTCACGAATTCTAACTTCTACCAATTCGTGATTTAGCGCGACCCCAACCATTGTCATTGGTGTGACATCCATCCACACACGCGACATGTAATTGGAACTCACCGGTCACGACTTCTCTCTAGAACTCCAGGAAACTCTGTCCTGTAACAAGTCACTAGCGCGCATCAGATTAATTTTCTATAATTTAGTTTGTAAGTGTTGGTTATGTTTTTACGAGTTGGTCCTAAGCCATTGAATCGGGTCCCGGTGACTGAATGGTATACGAGCTTGCCTTGTAACCGGAAGGTCCTGGGTTCAAATCCCAGTGGGTGCGTACTGCCGGTGATTCTCAAACTAAGATGAAACAGCTGTCCAGTACTTCCTGGTTTTCAATGGTTCTCTAACTGATATTAGCGTTACTGTTAAAGGAGAAGCAATCTCTTCTGATTGGTTGTCTCCTTGCTGAAAATTATTCTGTTATCACTTTGTGGCCATTTCACAAAAAATCAAGCCATATATCGATGAATCATATTCCCCCCCCCTTAACTCCGCTGTGATTGGCTGGTGATTTTCTCAAGGTTGACTTTTATTATTGTTTTCATCGTGACCCTGATTCTGAACGCGAACATTGACGTAAATTGTTGTCTACAATTTTGGCTTGCCGACAGTTCTTACCACATTACCATTCCATTGAGTTTCGAGTGGAATAAAGGAATTTAACAGCACTGCTTCATTCCACTCCGTTTCCTGAAATTATTTTAAGCCGGCTCTACAACTGCCCGTAAATTACAACTTCTTTTTCACACAATCTCCTCCATGTCACACATTGACCCACACAAAACTCATATTTCCTTAATTGGCTTTCACTTGACCACCAGCTTGGTGCATGATGTCACTCAACTCTCTCGCTAGATGAAAACGACACCAAAATACTTGTCGTACTCTGAACGCAGAAATTCGATCTCTACGCCCTACTCTACAGCTGCCAAAAACTTCCGTAAGACACACCATACACAGTTACAAAGAACGCCCAAAACACAGCAAAACAAGACGATCATTCTTGGCTGAACCTATATGGCTCTATTGAAAAATAATAATATATAAACCTCAAAACAAACTCAGCAGTACCATCAGACATCTATGCAGCCAACACAATTAGGTAATCAAAATTCACTTGTGAAAATTACTTCAGAACCAAGTAGAATAGTCACAACAAAGTGAGATGAAACAACCTGTCTCCACTAGAATCACACACCAACATCCCTTCCACATACACACACAGTACAACGTCAGAATCACCTTCATGCACTCAAACAAAGCTACATTGTATATCAATACATTATTTCTATAATCCCACACACTCACACACACAGAATCACACACAAGGAGAAGCATGTAAATAAGAGAATAAACAGGAAGACAGATAAATAATAACAATAAAGTAAATATATGATAAGTAAATATCAGTGCAAAGGTATACAGAGTGAAGCAGGAAAACGGATGATAATTAAAACGTTAGTTGAAACGTCCACACGAGTATCCATATTGTGATTATGTCATTCAGGAGGTATTTTCCAGTGAGTCTCCATTCCTTTCTATAGTTGGTTCTTTGTTGGTACGCTGCACTGCCAGAGTTTTATATTGCTTATCCTATCTAGCAAGCCGAGTGATCTTCAGTCTGTCTACCGTGTTATTGGATATGATGCCTCCTACCGATACAAACATCCGCTTTTATGAGTTGTTTTGTGACTGTATTAAAATGGGAAACCTTTCATCTGGAATAAAAGATAAGTACTTCTGGAAACATGCTATGTTTTGTCTTCCAGTGTTTCATCAATCAATAACATGTAAAAGATTCACGCCATGTATCGGTGGCATAGTGGTAGAATGCTCGTCAACCACGCATGTGACCCTGGATTCTATCCGCGGTCTACGCACACCTTTGCTCCAACAAGCCAGTAACAAGACCAATGAAGAGGGCAGGTTGGGCATGAGACTAGCAACTCTATCCCGTAAAAATGAATATCACTGCCAACGAAAATTCAAACCTCTTGCTTGCAGCCCTGTGTTCCAATAGGAAAGTAAAGGAATACAAAATGTTCACACTGTGATAATTTATGTGATCATGTAGTCCGAACGTCTAAAATCACAAACGATAACCTGATAGCCCGATGGGCATTAATAAATCTTTGTTTACAATAGTATTTTGAGCTTCTTATTCACATTCCTTTCGACACTTCTAGAGAAACTGAGCATTTATGTAAAATGTAACCAATCAGTGGGGGTTTAAACAAAGAAAATTGATAACAACCCTCAAAAGTGTGACTGTAGTTTAGGATTAGTCGCCTAGAAGATAATTCTTTGATGCTAGAAACGGTGTATAGTGGGATACAAGTATTCCAGTTGATGAATTTCAAACTGGATAAAAATTGTGTCCTGGCTTTCAGTGTTAATCTATATCAAATTAATAAACCCTCAGAGGACAGTTATTCATCACTCCATTCTCAACTGTTTTCCTATCTCATAAACTTTAACTAACATTAATTGTTTGAAAAAAGTATTTTCGGAAACATTTCCTTCCTTAACTTCATTGCAGTGATGAGTTATTCATCTGATATTCATTGCTATAAGACAGTATAATGAAATAAAACACATGGATCAGTGGAAACATCCTCCTCGACGGTTTCATTTACTACAGCGGCACAGTCACAGTTACATATATAATTCGAGTGTAAACCGACTGGAAAACGATACATTAGGTATCTGAGGGTCAAATAGAGGAGATCATGTGTGAGGTGGATTGTTATTATTGTTATTATTTTGGCTTTCGAGTGGAACACGGAGCTCTAACAGAACATCGCCATCTCATCTTATTATCTGCAATCCAATTCAGATGGCTTCAAGATTGCCGATCAACTATTATCTTTTTCTCACATGATCTGCAGCTTATCAGTTCTTCTACATGGGTCACAAACTTGACTCACGTGTTACAAAAAACATTTCCAACAGGTTGCAGAGTTTTACCAACAACTGTCCTCTCTGGCTACATATTGAAGATCGAATGTACAGCAATAATTAGCAACAAGAAACTCTGGGAATAAACCAATGAGGAATCTATCGCTCAGCAAATAATGCTTAGAGAATGGAGATGCATCGCAGACACGCTGAGGAGACCGTTGGATGATCTCGCGCGCCAGGCCAAAGCTAGAGTCGGAAACGATGAGTAAGGCGTAGCTCCTAGGGTGACGTGAAGGTGGCCATGTGAAGAGGAAATTAGAACTAGTTGACAACCATGCAGACAGCTGAAAAGAACTGGGGGGATAACAGAATGAAACGGAACCCAAAGAAACAAAAACTGTAAGTTCGTGACGGAGTAATTCCAAGCCCATCAGGATTAAGAATCATAGATATTAGCATTAGAAAATCCATTTGAAATTCAGTGTTATTTTCTAATTGACCCTTATTTATTCTCATCACATTTTTGAATAAAATTTATGACAATTCAACAATATCTTGCAGGAAATAAAACTTCCACATACATGATATCATCATTTACCAATGCAACCATTAAAGCCTCACTCATTTAAACAGATGAGTGACACGGAGACATGGATGAAAAACGGTAATCATTCTCATACAGAAAGACAGAACATGACTATCGTTGTAGATAACACTCGATATGAAATTATTTCGATTTGTATATAGAATATGCTGATGAAGTATTCGATAAATGTTTGACTTCCGGGTCGGAAGCGGGGTGAGGCGAGGGACGAGGAGTTTGTTCTTCCAAATAATACGAATTTAATGACACAACTTTCCGCCTTCATTTTATATACATCACCCTGTCACCTAACATTTTTCACCTTCGACGGAACTAGAGTTGGAGAAATCTGGAAATGTAAACATGTATCGGATTTCATAAAACAGTTATCGGTGATTAGACATGTGCCACCTGAACAAAATACAATTTATTGTGGTAGAAATTTTCATTTCCTATTTTTGAGGTTATGGTTATATATATTGAGTTATATGATAATCCGCGATACTGATGATATTAGATGGTTGGAGGCAATCGACAGGAAGCCTTTCATGACCTTGGTTTCGTGCTAGTTGCTATTCGCCGGTCAGCAAGAAGGCGTATCTAAGACTACCTTGAAGGAACTCATGTCCCTTCTGAGATTCGAACCCACATCACCCAGTGAGTACCGCAGTCAGAGACGTTACGAATGAGCTATTTGGGCTCGCTATCGACCTCAGTGGTAACATTTCTGACTGAAGAACCCACTGGGTGACGCGAGTTCGAATCTCAGAAAGGAAATGAGTTCCTTCACAGTGGTTGCAGATATGCATTGCTGACTGGTGAGTGCTAACTAGCACGAAACCAAGATCGTGAAAGGCTTCCTGTGGCCGATTGCCTCCAACCATCTAATATCATCAAATCAATGTGTACCGTGATGACGAGCTAGCTAGAATGGCGGCTACATTGCAAACCTGACTGATAGAATTTAGTAGACACCAAACAAAGGACTAGACACATCACACTAGTTGGTAGTGTCCAATCAAAATCCGTGATATTGCAGTATGAGTTACTGACAAGATTTGTAAGTAGTATATAGACGCAGATATTATTATATATACCAAGTGCAAGAATAGTGAATAGTGAAGAGATGGATTTATTAGCGAGAAGGAGAAATAAACAGCTGTTGCGAAACAACGTAGGAAACATAGAAGGAAGACAAAAGAATCACAATACGAAGGACATGTGTAAATTGAATTTTTAGGATATGGTAAACCCATTTTCAAAAGAATAGACACGGAACAAAGAGAACTCTTTTCGATAAATTCATCGTCAGGTTCTACAATTATATATACATTATAATGAATGAATGAATTAGTCTTATGAACGACATTAATGTTTAAATAACATCAAATCAATAATATTGATAAATTACAGCTGAACAGCATCAACATAAAATAAACCCATTTTGCCAATAAACAATTCCGTATCCAGATAATATTCATGCGTCCTAGCTTTATATTGTGTCATCGGAAACAATACTGTCCTATCCAAATTATTCTGTAATAAGCTGTAATGTCCCTTCTGCTTTCCCTTAGAAAACGTCATAACGACAGCAAGTGTGATGACGAGTAGACATCAGCTACAGAACCGCAGAAAACTAAGGAGTATTGAGATAACTGTTTCGTCCCAGTTCGCCACTCATCAATGCGCACCCACTGAAGTTGGAACTCAATACCTTCATGTTACAAGGAGCACTAGCGGACCATTCAACCACTGGGACCTGATCCGGTGGTCAGCTAATGAATTCCAACTTCTGCCCAACTCAACCGCCAACCAATGTCCTGGGCAAGTAATTGTCCACTTAAGTGACTTGATGGAACTCGTTTGTTACGACTTCTCACTAGAATTCTAGATAACTTTTTGTACAGAGCCAGTCTCTAGTGAGCATCAGATTAGTTGACAGTGGTAGATTTTCAGAGATTGGATTATTTACAAGGTCGATCATGAGTTGTCTGGTTCTCTGACTGATGTCAGACTCATGATCAAACTTGTACCTTATGAAATCCCTGAAAGGGAATACTTGGTAATCATAATGGTAGGTAGGAACCCATCTGAGAATGTGCGTAAGTATAGACTTTGATTTATAAACTCAATTGGATGAGTAAAGTAATAATAATAATGATATGAAACAGATTAAATACGATGGATGACATCTTCATTCTTTGTGATAATGGTTCTGATAGGAGTGCAATAATTACTGAATTCAATGAAGTACATTCGGCTATGAAATTCACGTGCGAAGATGAATCCCAAAACAGAATTGCCTTCCTTACAAGGAAACCAGATGGTAGCATAAAAAGAAATTTAGATAGAAAAAGTACATGAAAAGGACAATATATATACACATTTTCATAGCTTCGTTCCTATCAAGTACAAAAGAAATTTAGTGAAGACCCTCAGCCGCAGAGTTACACCTATATGCTCAGAAGAAGTAATTGAAGATGAATTAAGCATAGTTTATGATACTTTGATCGAAAATAGCTATCCCGACAAATTTATCAAGAAACACATGACAAAGAAAGCGGAAAAGGACTACTCACTATCTGTAAACAAGAAGCCTCTTTATATATGACGGCAATTCAAAGAGGATATAACTAGAGAAATAATTACCAAGAAGCTAAGAAAATCTATTCAAAGGACATTTAACTCTGGCAAACTAAAAGTCATATTTTCTGCACGACTGATGGTGATTCCTCGATTGAAAGATGATATACTTTGACTAGCCACTTCAAATTGTATCTACCGATTCAACTGTGCTTGTGGAGCGAGTTATATTGGCCGTTGCTCTAGGAACTTGATTTTTCGTGCTCGAGAACATCTCCAACTATAGTCAAGTAAAGGTATAGTGAAAACCATCATCAACAGTTCGATATTGGACCATCTGATGCAAACCGGCCACAAAGCCAGCCAGCCTTGAAGAATCCTTCTCCATCATCTACCGGGTGCCTAATAAATTGCTAAAATCATCGAAGCACCACATGCTCCAAACAGCAGAGGCTATTGCAATTCGCCTCAAACAACCAGTGCTCTGTGTTCAAAATAAGTAAGTCCAGCTGGCCACTACTACTGCCCTGGCTGGCCTTCAGTAGAGACTATAAATTCATGAATTTGTAATATTATCTTTCCTAATTTTTCTGACATTCAGTTCATTGTTATGTTGATGCTATTGAGTTGTAATCTGTTGATATTATTATTGATTCGATGTTATTTAAACAACATTAATGTTGTTCATAACACTAATTCATTCATTCACTATAATTTGTATATATAACTGTAGAGCCTGATGATGAAGGGGTTATCGAAAAGAGTATTCTTTGTTGAGTATACATTCTTTTAAATATGATGTATTTTTCAATGGACAGAAAATGTAGATAGCCTAGTGTGTTTTAAGCATGGCGCCAATCTTATAAACGTTTAAGATATTTTTACAATAAGGGTATATAGAGAAGATATGGACTCAACAGCAGGTTTGGGAATATCAGGTTGAAGGTGAGTCAGTAACTCATTGAGGAAAACATTGCGAAGTGGTCGCAATATGTCACGAATTGGCAGAAGTTAGAATTCATTCTGGCTGTCCATTGGATCGAGTCCCAGTGGCTTCATGGTCTACAACGTAGCTCACCTTGTAACCAGAAGGTCCTGCATTCGAACAATTGTGATGGCTGAGTACTGATGAAGAGTCCTAAACTAGTCCGATGAAAAGGCTATGCAGTACTCCCTGCAGGTTTCCCAATAGTCCTCTAACCAATGCAGCTCATGATGAAATACTCCAACCAATAAATTCAACACATGTATTTGAAAAGAATGGATACTGAACAAAGATTATTCTTTTCGATAACCTGCTCTTTATCAAGTTCTACAGTTATATACACACAATAGTGAATTAATTATTGTTGTGAAAAGCATTAATGTTTAAATAACATTGAGTCGATAATATTGATAGATTACAGTTAAAAGCATCAACATGAAAATAAACTGAATGTCAGAAAAATTAGGAAAGATAATATTACAAATTCATGTTTTTATAGTCTCCATTGAAGGCCAACCAGGGCAGTAATAGTGAGTGGACTTGCTTCTTCTGCACACAAAGCACTGGTTGTTTTACTTGAATTGTGATAGACTCTGCTGTTTGGAGCATGCGGTACCTAGATGATTATGGCAATTTACCTGGTGCCTGGCAGATGATAGAGAAGGATTCTCCAATGCTGGCTTTGTGGCTGGTTTAGAACAGACGGTCTAATATAGAACTGTTGATGGTTTTCACTACACTTTTACCCAACCATACTGGCAGATGTTCTCGAGCATAAAAATCAAGTTCCTAGAGCAACGGCCAATAAAGCTCGCTCCACAAGCGCAGTTGGTGGCTTCCTTAAATTATAGGCTTAATTGATTTCCCGTACCACATGATGTGTGGAATTTACTCAGTTGCCACTTGATTTACCCTTTTAATGAAGTCCCTGAAGAAATTTCAGTATAGACATGAACTTTAGAATGACTTTCAAGCGAGAAATCTGTTAGGGAGGGGGCTGAGGGCTGGAGTACGTTTCAGATCGGATAATATCCCATCGATAGATAAACTGTAGATTATGACTTTACAGAAAGATTCTGAAGAAGAAGAAGAAGCAGTAAAGGTATGCCGTACATTCTGTACTGCATATAAACGTGTTGTTCAGAATAAACTTATGATGATTAATATTGCATATTATAAGCAAGAGAACCAAAAAGAAATTATCAGTACAAAAAGTTGAAGATATTAAGGTCAAGTAGCTGAAATCATAAGAAATAAGTAAATGAGTAGATAAGATCTGTTGCCATAGTTATCTGTACACATAAGGATTGCAACTGCAAATATTTATGTTGACTTAAATTATAAAACACAGAAGGTAAATCCCACAGTAAATTAAAGATTCTACATCATGGAATGAGGACAGGATATCAAATGAACATTGAGAAAGCAATGTTATCATCAAAACCAACTTATTATGGTGGTCTGGACATGGGGAACTGATCTTTACGTCCCATTATACAGCTGACTGAGTTACAATCAGATACTGAATGCCCCAATGACAGCAAAAAGACATTTATTGAAACAGTTATTGATATTAGGCAGCTATACACGTCAGATAAGTTTTCATTAAAAACAAAGAAAACATTGAGTATCAATCTGTAACGATCCAAACAGCGTGGTCGTGCTGTGAATGCAGAAAATCGATCTCTGCATCCTACTCTACAGCTGGACAAAACTTCCGTAAGACACACCATACACAGTTACAAAGAACGCCCAAAACACAGCAAAACAAAATGATTATTCTTGGCTGAATCTATGTGGCTCTATTGAGAAATAATAACATATAAAATTAAAAACATACTCAGCAGTACCATCACACAGCTATGCAGGCAACATAACTAGGTAACCGAAATACAACTGTGAGAACTACTTGAGAACCAAGTAGAATAGTCACAAGAAAGTGAGATGAAACACTCTGTCTCCAAAAGAACCACACACCAACAAGTCACTCCCCACTCCCACACACACACACACACAGTCCAACGTCAGAATCACCTTCATGGACTCAAACAAAACCACATTGCGTATCAACACATTATCAGTGTAATCACACAAGTACACACACAAGGAGAAGCATGCAAATTAGAGAATGAACAGGAAGACAGATAAATAATGAGAATAAAGTCAATATATGAAAAGTGAATGTCAGTGCAATGGTATACAGAGTGTATACACTCTGGGAAAACGTTCGTTGAAATAAAGGGGTAAACGGGGAAAAGGTGGGTAAATTGTTCGTTTAAGAAGTGGGTAAACGGGGAAAAAGTGGGTACATTTTGAATTTCTGCACATGGGATAAGTGGGTGAAAACGTGGGTCACGTGCGAAAACAGGGAAAAAGTGGGAGAAAAAATTTCTACGCACATGGGCAAACGGGGAAAAAGTGGGCAATGTGGGCAAAGTGGGTAAAATCGGTTGCATTTACACCATCTTTTGCCCACCTTTTTGCCGATCACAATTACCCGTTTATCCCACGTTTTGCCCACATTGCCCACGTTCATTAACTGACTGTGTAGCAGGAAAACGGATAATAATTAAAGCGTTAGTTGAAACATCCAGACAAGTGTGCATATTGTGATTACACCGTTGAAGGGGTATTTTCCAAACAACTATTCCTTTATCAGTAGAAGTGATAAAGGTGTCCGATAACTGATAACAAGCACCATTCATCATCGGCGGCATACATCGAAAAGAAGTTACCTCCTCCAGTTGCTTAACCTGGGTGACATTGTTGCAGTTAATATACGCAAGAATTAAGTGGTCCAAAGGTATTCAAGATCATATCAGCAAAGCGAAACTTTCGTCCTCCACTGTGAAACCTGCTACACTCAGAATAAGGAATAAGATCTAGATCTGTAATGCTAATCTGTCAAATTGAGCATTTCCAACAGGCTAAAGCAGACATTCGTGAACAGCTGCCTTGGCTAAATCGATACCCTACATAAGACAACCAATGGGAAACAGTCAGCAAGCAACAAGGTACTCTGGCAGTGCATTGAACTAGTCAAAAACGTTTCACCTAACAAATATGCTAAAATAAATGAAGGTGGATTGGTTATCTGCTCAGAGATATCCTATGTCGGACAAACAGTAAAGCTGAACCTGAAAGAGACACGACGGCGTACACTTTCAAGAGTAACAATGAGAAGATCACGTTGAGAGAAAATCAAGCTTATTAAGCGGTCGAGGAGACAGCATAGAACAAAATACCATGGAGAGGTGCTAATGATTTCCTATGCTTCACTCAGAACGCACAGAAATAAATAATAAACATAATAATTTTATATGTCCCAAACATGAATGACAGATTTCAGTCAGTAAACATGAACACAACTAGATACACAACATCAATTACTCCCCAGTGGGCAGCCAGTTGATATATATATATACGCATATATGCGTATATATATATATATATATTACAATGCAGTTGTCCTCTACAAAATACTTGGTCATTTAAACAACAACATTTACCCAACACAATGCATATAAATAGTCTAAACTTATTACACACTAAATCAACCTCTCTGTTTATTGACACTCTTCCTTCACCTAGAAGCCTAAACATATCCTCGGATAAATAACACATGTTTCTGTATTTGATCGTGTCAGTTAATACACAAATTCTACTCTGTTCTTGTCTTTTCATTTAAGGACACAATGTAGGTTATGTAATAAATAAGCAGATTATATTTTACAGTTTTTGGGGTCATAAGCGTGTGAATTTAGATTATCTCACTACTTACGTGTTTGCTTACTTTCCATGTTTTACTTTTTACTACTACCACTAATAATAATAATGTTAGTATTCAAGATAGAAAACACATTGATACCAGTTATAGAAGAAAGTGAAGCTCCTAGGAAGTACGAGACAGCTGTTTCGTCTTATTTTGACGTTCTTTACCATCACGCACCTGTGACCTCATTAGGAATGAAACCGAGGAACTTCAAGCTACGATGCGGACTGGTCAATCACTCAACCACTGGTACGAAAACTAGTAGTCTACTGATTCTAAGTCCTGATATTTCGTGATATAGAACGACACTGTGAGACAATATCATCGGCTAGTATTCTTCCTCACTGGTCACCATTTCCAACTACAAATACAAGCAATATCATCGTATAGTCAGTCAATATTGAGCGTTAAGTTAGTTTTCAAGTGTTCATTTGTAATTATTTCATCAGTTCTATGGTGAGATCACAGACTAACATCAGTTATAACATCACTTAAAACTTTTTAAGTCCTTTGCATTATTTCAGATGGGGTAATGGATTGGTACTGAGGAAAAGTCTCACGTTAGGACTAAACAGTCATGAGGATTTTCAGCTCAGATAGATGAAGCTTTCATTGTGTTCTTGGACAACGATTTCCTTGAATTCTTCATGAATGATGTAATTGCGTCTCTTGTCAACCATTGTCAAGACCGCTAATTAATCTACATTGACCATATTTATTGATGTGGCATTTGACTTTTCTTGTCATGTGACTTATTTTTCATTATTTGATATATTTGATATAAAGGAGTGTGTCTGTCAATCGTTGATTCTTCTGAATATCAGACTTTGACAAATTCCCCGATATTCTGAATGTTTCTTCTGTTCCATTTATCTACATTATTTCAGTTGAACTGCTATCTGTTGCTGTCTACGTTGCGTCGATGTGAAAGAATACAACATGTCGTGTATTTTCACAACTAATTCATCTTCTTGGATTTGGAGCCGAAGTGGACGCCTACTTTGAGTGATGTAGTGTTTATTGCAGTTTATGCAATTTATTTTGTAAATTGCATTGATCTTGTCTTCTCGTGTTGCTGCATCGTGTTGTTGGTCTGCATAATATTGAATGAGGTGATTGTGTTGACTTGTGTGACATGCATATTTCAAATGATCTTAATGTTCTAACTGTTATTTCACAGATATTCTTTGTATATGTCGGAATGAATTTTTTTGTGGTCTTCGAGGACAGTTTGTTCAGTTGCAACATTCTCTGATGAAATTTTATCGGTATTCATTCTTTTCGAAGACAGTCAGTAGATATTTCTCTTCTCTCCTTTTCAGCACTAGAGTGTCGCAGTGTGTTTGACCTCTTTGAAACAATGTTTGCACACAGCTGACTTTGTGAGTCATTAGATAATTGCTATTATGATAGAGTATTTAGTCTGTGTGCGTTGACTTTCTGCATACTTGTGATTTCGAATATCCTGTGTAGAGTTCTCTTGATTAAGACATCTAAGAACGGAATTTTGTTGTCTGATTCCTCTTCGCTTGTGACAAAACAACTACCCAGTACATCTTGGTGGATTTCAATGGTTGTCTAACTAACACCACTTAGTGATCTAACTTGGGAGCAATCAATTCTCTGAAAATGAACATTTCCAAATAGTAATATGAATTTCAATAAATAAAGAACGAACATGTTTGAAGAAATACACAAGCTCGTTTTGTTTCGTGGATTCTCTTCAGCCACGTACCTTGTGAACAAAAACGAATTATAAGTTACTGAAAATTGAAGAGGAACTCTCAGTTGTCGAAAAGAACCTAATTGAAAATGGATACTCTCGAAAGTTCATGACAAAATGTGAGAGTGGAAAAACGCCTGGTCCGAAACCCAAAATAGCTGAAAAGAAACCACAAAGGGGGAAACGTATCTACAGTATGCGGAAAAAGAAATTAGGGTACACTGAAAACGACATATGGCGCCGCTGGACTGATTCCACTTTACAACACTGTGTGCTCCTCAACTCCCTCAGAAGTAGATAAGCTCATGTCAAATCCAATTGCATTTACCAATTCACCTGAACATGCCGCAGCAAGTACATGGGAAGGATTAAGATAACGGTGTCTACTAGATTTTCCGACCATATCCCTAAATGTTTCCATAGCTAAGTGTCCTAAAGTGCAATTGCTGGACACCTAATTGACACGGAGCAATTAATTTCGATTTTGACTTTCATTTACTCAGATTAAATCACTATTAAATTTCTAAATATACTAAATTAGATCATTTCATCTATCTTGTAATTTTACTTTACTATTCACCCACACCCTCCTCAACTCTCCATCATAATACATATAAATTCACTCTCTTCTTCTATCTTGCAATTTGTCTCTGGTCCATCCTTGTTTCCAGGTGAAATCAATACTCCAACCCACTCATCCTATTATTAAACAATTAGGTACCCTCTCTGACGCCGAATAATTCGTCTACTTACATCATCCTTCTATGTGTAACTCAACGTCACTGCGAGGAAAGTGTGTTCAGACACCATTTCATGACTTACAAATTGATATTGTTTAGGATGTAGACAGTTGAAGAGAATCCAAGAGATGAAACCAGCTCATATTATATTGCAGAAATGTTCATTCCTTCTCTACTCAAACTAACAAATGGAAACGGCTGTGTGAAATTAATATCAACGATCATCTGTGATGTTTAGAAATGTGCCATTCACTATTCACATGTGAAAGTCATCAGAATAAAACGAGGCATATATTAGTGCTCTATATGAACCTCTCTGTGGCATGTATTCTATCTGCTCTTGAGAGAAATAAAACCTTCTGAACAATAAGTAGAATTTATTATACCAGTGGACATAGAAAAACAATTGAAATAGAATAGATGAGATAGACATCGAAAAAGCAGTTGATATTCATTTATTCGAACCATAGAACAATGACGGAAATGTAAATGGGGATAAACTTGAGATAGGATGAAAGGAAACGATACGTTTCAAAACAGACAATGAGGCATTGAAGGCGTTGGATAGACAATGGACACAGTAGTTTTAATTATGATTGCTATTATTCCATGAAAAATTCCCATCGGAATATCATCAAAAACAAGACAAGTAGTCCAACGAAGACGTCCGTTTCGGCGAAGTCATTTTACCCCTTAGCTGTACAATCACATTTACATGCGACTTATTTTCCATGGAAGAGGATAGCAGCACAAGTGATGAGTTGTCACAAAAGTAGTTGTTAATAATCATCAACACCTAGAAAGAAGTTAAATAAGCGTAATACAGTTACGTAATAAGATGAATAGTTTAATGAGTGAGCTGTGATCAGGATGCACATAGAAACAAAGGAAAATATGGAATTATGTAAGAGTTCTAAAATTAACAAATGTTATAAGGAGTTGGGAAAAGCACAAGCACGCAAACATGAAGTCAGTAGAAGTCACCACGGTTGTTGTCATCATAGTAGAAGTGGTTGGATGATTTTCTTTTGCATACATAACTTTGGTGTTTTTCAACTGAATGGCTAAGGCTTCAGCAATACAAAGGAGACGAAAGCGTATTGTCTTTGGTAGGTTGTTCTTCACTTTGTAGATCAATTTGAAGCAGGCGTTTGTTGAGATGGAATGACGAGTGTTGAGAAGTTGTTGAATTATTGCACTCCTTATAGAGCTACTACTGCCTTTCTGCAGCCATGTGAGATAGTTTTCTTGTTAACGCTTTTACACTAGATGCGCATCGAATGAACAACATACCTTGGTCCACAGTCAAAGGTGAATTGATATATGCACATAGAAGTGGTCAGATAAAAGAGCTTGTCCTTTGTGCTTCTGTGAACCAGTGAGCAGCTGGACAACACTACCACCAGTGTTACTGAGAAGAAAGTCTTTCTTAAAGAAGCTGAAATTCTGCTCTTAAGGACATTCCTGAAGAGATCAAAGTCGGGGCTCATGTAAACTACATGTATGGCTAAGGCTTCAGCAATATCTTAGCCATTCAGTTCAAAAACCGGAGCTATGCATGTAAAAAGAAATTATTCAACCACTTCATTAGAGCTCTTACATATTTCCATATCTTCCTTCCTTTCTACGTGCACCCTGATTACAAGTCATTAATTAGATTATTCATCTTATTACGTAACCCTGGTACACTTATTCAAATCCTCTTATGCAATGACTAATATAAACAACTAAGTTCGCGACAACCGATCACTTTTTTTGCCATCCTCTTCCATGGAAAATGAGTTGTAAATAAATGCGATTTCCCACTCAAAGAGTAAAATGAATTCTCCGAAAAGAGCGTCTTCGTTGGCCTACTTCTCTTGTTGTTACTATTATTTTCTTAAGTTTCCACTGGAACATACGGCTGCAAGAGTATGCCGTCATTTCTCTCTGTAATTAGTCGTCTTTTCCACCTATATTCTTTCACTTCACTTTTCCAAGTCACCTTCCGTAACCCAACCCATCACTTGCTTTTCGGGTTCCACTCAAAGGAATGATGCGCGGTGTCACTCATTGATGTCCTCAGTTTATGTCCACTGCATCTTTGTTGAGCATTAATCTATCGGTTGGTTCTCTACACTTCCGAAATTCCTTGTTGCCTATCCCATGTTGAGCTGAAAGAGCTGGAATGCTTGTTAGAAATTGTTTTACTGGCCCATATGCCAGGTCTCTGAAGCATACAGAAGCACTGACTGACTTCACATTGCTGTTAAAAACCCTTGATCTGATTCTCCATCCTAAACGTGTTAAATTTCTACACTGATTTCCGAGTGACGAAGGTCTGTCCCACTTTCTCAATCCTGAATCTCTTTGGTGTCTTCATCTGTGCCACCTCCAGTTGAAACGATGCAGCCTAGATAAGAGGAGATGATTTACTTTAGATTCGTTTTTTACTGTCGATTGGGTATATTCACCAGTACTGTGTTTCTATGTTTATGTGAAGTCATGTCTTCACTGTTTAATATAAATATACATACATAGGGATTTATCCGGATTTTCAACTCCAATGTGAAGAAAGTGCTACTTTATAGACCAGAGATTTGGCGTGTCCTGAAGAGCACTCCAAACAAACTACAGACTTTCATCAACAGCTGTCTTCGCTCATTACTTCGTTCAAAGTGAGATGGCTGGTCAGGAAAGGTTGGCAACAGAGGTCTCTGTGAGCGAACCAACCCAGCAGGAACTGGTTGTACAACAAATTCGCAGGAAGAAATGGAGGTGGACTGCCCATACTCTGAGAAAAAAACCATCAAATGAGTGACATCACACGCAAGGCCATCACTCCAGTGGAACCCGAATGTGAAGCTGAGGGGGTCATGTGAAGAGTAGATGAAAGCATGTGAGCAGACGTGTAGCCAAGTGAAAACGTCGGCGGAGAAGCGAATGCAATGGAGACGTGAGGCTGAAGACCTATGTCCCTCTAGAAACTAAAGGAAACAATGGTAATAATGGATTCATATCTGCTATATGAACCATATAAAGGTAACGGAAATTTAAACGATCAAAAATTAGACAGGATGAGAGAAAAAATACGTTTCAAAATAACATTTAGCCATTCAAAATCTCGAACATACGATGAGCAGAACGATCACTTATGAAACACATGATAGGATAAACAAAACAAAAAATATTTTAATGCATATTATTACGAAAATACAAAAGCAGGGGAACACTGATTGGATCACCTATATCAGGACTAATTGCTAAAGCTGTTATGTATAGGCTGGAAATGAAACCTCTTCCAATAACCAAACTAACAATCTGGACAACTTATGTAGATGACACATTTGTCCTAATTAGAAAGAATGACTTAAAATATGCTTACAAATTAATCAACAACATGTTGTGAAGACATTACATTCACAAGAGAAGAAGTTTCACACATGTCTTTGTCAATAAAACATACACAACAAATCTAGGAACACAAGCATACAAGACGTCAAGCCAAAGAGACCGAGTACTCAACAAGAATAATCCAACAACATAGCAAGATGCTAAAAGCTGGAAAAGCAGCAGGACCAAATGGAATCCCAGCAGAAGCATTGAAAATGGACCCAGAGACAACAGCGGACTTGATGACGCCACTACTAGAGAAGGTGTGGAAAGAAGGCAAAGTACCCGAGGATTGGAAGAAAGCATACTTATTCAAACTACCAAAGAAAGGAGACTAAAGTCAATGTAAGAACTAGCGCGGAATTATGCTCCAGTCCATCCCGAGCAAAATACTAAGCTGCATCATCCTGGAGAGAATCAAACATGCCCTGGATGAAACACATCGACCAGAACAGGCTGGATTCAGGCGAAACAAGTCATGCATTGACCAGATCGCCACATTACGGATCATCATTGAACAAAGCTTGGAATGGCTGTCACCTCTCTATCTCAACTTCATCGATTTTGAAAAGGCCTTTGACAGCGTCGATCGAGAGGTGATTTGGCAACTACTTCGCTACTACGGGGTGCCACAGACAATTATACATCTCATCCAACAGCTGTGCGACAATGCTGCATGTCAAGTAATCCACAACGGGAAACCTACGGAATCCTTCGAAGTGAGGACAGGAGTAAGACAAGGCTGCCTACGATCACCGATAATTTTCCTGATTGCAGTAGATTGGATAATGCGACAATTAGTGGGCAATGAGGAAACAGGCATAAAATGGACTCACACAAAAAACTTGGAGGATCTGGACTTCGCCGATGCAAGCGAAAAGCAACAAGTTGGCAGAAAAATCATCAAACATAGGACTTCATGTGAACATAGATAAAACAGAGGTGATGAAGATTCCTGTGCAATACCATCAACAGCAACAACAACAACAGACAACGATCAGCATAAATGGGAGGAACCTGAAAGAAACAACCTCTTCTACCTACCTGGGAAGCATCGTTTCAGCTAAAGGCGGAACTGACGAGGATATCAAAGCAAGAATCGGAAAAGCAAAACAAGCTTTCACTACTCTCAAGTCTGTGTGGAGGTCAACAGCACTCAGCATCAAAAATAAGATCCGGATTTTCAACTCCAATGTGAAGTCAGTCAGTGCTACTATACGGATCAGAGACTTGCACTGCGCGTCATAAAGAGCATCTCAAACAAACTACACACCTTCATTAACAGTTGTCTTTGATCAATACTCAAGATCAGATGGCCGGCCAGAAAAGAACAGCAATAGAGGTCTCTGGGAGCGAACCAACTCAGCAGGAACCGATTGTGAAACAAATAGGCAGGAAGAAATGGAGATGGATTGGCTGGCCATACTCTGAGGAAACCATCAAGTGACATCACTAGACAGGCCCTTGAGTGGAACCTGAAAGGGAAGCGGCGAGTTGGTCGTCAGTGCAAGGGTGACTTGGAGGAGGTCATGTGAAGAGGAGATAAAAGCATGTGGGCAGATATGGAGCCAGGTGAAGACTCTAGCAGAGAACCGAACGCAAATGGAGACGCACGGCTGAAGCCCTATGTTCCTGTAGGAATTAAAGGGAACAATAATAACAATAATAAATAATACACAAAAGAAACTGTGTTTAAAAGAGCTAGATCATACAGTGAAGCACTTCCTCTGTTGAGAAGAATAGGAGGAAAATATTTACCAACCACCTTCAAAGTGCCTTGACGCTTTCATCAAATAATGTCTTGAGAAACTACAAGAGGGTTCATTCTACTTACATGTATTATGCTTTTTCTGAAATAACTTCTTTTTCCTTCACGTTTTCCAGTGCAACATAGGGCTTCAAGCTAGTGGCTTGAAGTTTCTGTAGCAGTGTTTATTTTACAGGATGGGGTTGCTAGCCTCATGCCCAACCTTTCCTCTTCACCAGCATTATTTCTGGCTTAGTAAGGTAGAGGAAGGAGTGCGTCGGCCAGGGATCGAACATCGGACCATGTGCATGGTCGGCGGGTGTCCTAACCGCTATGCCACCGACGCACCTTCTGAAATTACTGCTGGAATACTAAAACCGTTTGGAATACACATCACACACACACACACAGAAACCAAATCAATCACTTCATTTATTACTAATGTAGACCAAAAGAATATTTTTGATTGCACACTAGTCAGTAACTAGCTTTTTCAATAAGGAATATTACAGATAAATTGATGGTGTAGCTATGAGTTCCCCATTAGGTCCAATCCTAACTAATTTTTTCCTCTCTAAGAGTTAGAGAATTGACCACTGAAAGGAGTAATTAATGACTTGGATTTCTACTGTCGATATATGGATGATACATTTCTGGTTATGGATGACGAGAATGATGCAATGAACATCCTTGACAAGTTTAATGATGCATATTCAGCAATAAAGTTTACCGTAGAGAAAGAAAGTAATGACAGTATCTCATCCCTAGACGTCTTTATGGGAAGGAAAGAAGATGGCACACTAAGAAGAAGTGTGTATAGGAAACCTACAACAACAGGTCATTACACTCATCTTTTGAGTTTTGTACCTTTGAAATATAAACGTAACCTGGTAAAGTGTCTGGTTCATAGAGCCAGGTTAATCTGTTTAGACGACTGCCTCAATGAGGAGCTTAAGATTATTAGAGAATCACTTAGAAAATATGGTTATCCAGATAAATCCATTGAGAAAAATATGAATTCAGCACCAAGGAGAGTCAGTATGGCCACAGTTCCGATAACACCAATGTCCATTAAATTGCAGTTCCTCGCTGACAACATCAGCGAAATAATAACACAGCGCTTGAAGAATGCAGTTAAAAGAGTTTATTATGCAGCAGAGGTACGTTGTCTCTTCACAACCACCCCTATTCTACTTTCGAGAAATAAGGATAAACTACCTAAATTTGCCTCTTCTATGTGTATCTACCATTTTGACTGTAGTTTCGGAGCCAGCTAGGTTGAACGGACAACTAGGCAGCTTCATCGTCGTATTTCCGAACATCATCCAGTATGGTTAAGCAAGGGACAAACAAGATCTATTCGTGGCTCTATTTGAGCACACCTTGTAGATAGTGGCCATAATATTGACGTTAATACTGCATTTAAAATTATTTATCGCATTCCTACTAATCTAATTATTGCTTTTTATCAGTCCGTCTTCTATATACAGCTGTAGCAATAGGAATCCACCTGAAAAAGCCAAACGTGTGTGTTCAGAAGAAATTTATACAACTACTTTCCTTATCTTAGCCATCACTACATAAATGTATAAACCAGACTATTTTACCCCTCCCCCTAAGTCTTTAAAAATTATAATTGTCCAAATTATTTTATTTTATTTTTATTTTGACCACTTCATCTTTAATTACGTGTTATCCTTGTAAAATTAATTTATTCTATCCATTCCTACCTTTTAAATGTGTACTGATTTTCTTCGTTAATTATCAACCCATTGACATTTTGACACTGTTTAATTATTGTTAACAAACATATCGCCAATTGACTGGTAAACTCTTGTGTGTTGTAATAAAAATGCTATACGTGTATATTAGAGTAGAGCCAGAGATGAGGATCTAATTGAAAAGTAAACATTTCTTCACTCAGTCTTTCTGTTTTCTAAGGCGTGTGTGTGTAGTCCTGTCTTTGGTGCAGATTGAATTAAATCAGTCAAGTTTGCAGTTTGGCCACCACACCACTAGGTGGCTCCCCATTACGGTGCACTGTGAATTGCTGGTATTAGATGGTACAAACATGACTGATAGAATTAAGCCTGCACCAAAGATAGGACTAGATATACACATTACATTAGTTACTGACGCTAGTGTGCAATCAAAAATATATCCAATCTGTCCTACAGGGAGTCAATCGCAAGCTTGAATAGCTCAGTGGCAACGTCTCTGACTGCAATACTCACTGGGTGACACGGGTTCGAATCTCAGAAGAAGGGAAATGAGTTCCTTCATGATGGTTGCAGATGCGCCTTGCTGACTGGTGAGTGCCAACTAGCACGAAACTTAGATGAGGAAAAGCTTCCTGCCGATGGCCTCCAACAATCTAAAACCAATTGATTCAACCTGGATATCTACGAAATAACAAAAATATGCTGAAAGCTGCATTTCAGATCCCGCTGACTCATTCGATGGTAATATTCTGCTCCTGCATGCCTCTTTCAACATTTTGTATGGATTGGTTCGCAGTCATTCTGGTTCCAGACCGAAAAGAATCAAAAATCCACCGGTTGCTGAATCATTAATACTTCTATGCATGTTTAACTGGATACTAACTGCTGTGGTGAGCCTCTAGCAGATTATATTGCTTAAAACATCGTTTACGGTAAACTAACTAAAGTTTTATGACCCATTTTTATACTTTTGTGAGTAGCCCACCATATCGACCGAATGTAACGCAACACTCAGTTGTTACGCTCATTTTCAACTAATTCAAACAATAATGGTGCCTAGGATTATACCATATAAACTGTTTTAACTTATGCAGAGTGTATTTACGGTCAATATTCCATTATCTTCCCTTGTATATATATATTGTGTTAGTGAAAAATTTTAAACATGTTTACTCCATGTGTGCATTATTATCATATTGATGATGCCTGACAACTGGAGTCCCTCATGTGCATAAAGTGAGAATATATTATTATAAGACGCATTTTATTGTTATATGAGGGAATTGATTTCAAGCTTTATTTATTTTCCCAAGTATCTGTAATCCATCCAACGCATATTTGGGTTTTTTTTGTTAATGCAAAGTCAATATCTCTATATTTCTTGATGTGTTCCATTGAATCACCAGTTATCCAATTTTTCCCACAAACTAAAGATAAAATGACAGCAACCATGTTATTTAACCGTAAATCATGTAATTTAAATATGTCACTTAAATAATACTTATCCATGCCTATACAACTTGTGTGTCCTACATTTGTAGGAATAAATATGCACCTTATTATATTATCATTATTGACTATACTTACTAATAGTGTGTGTAATTTATCGAATTGATGATACCTGTAAACTGGCGTCCCTCATGTACAAAAATGAGAATATATTATTATTATTTAACAGTATTTAACAGAAGACAAGATCCACATTCTCTACAAAATACAAAGTATGAATTACAATGAGCGCTACATACGGTCAATGTAGATGTCCCCTTGGACTTCGAATCCAAGAACATGGACTAACTGACAAAAGACGTAGCATGTATTCTTTCATATCACTGTGCTTACACAGCTATGAACACTAATTTAACCGGAGAAATGTAAAAACTTTAAACACTGGAAGTGTTAAAATAATACCACGGAATTCCTAGAAGCCTGGAATTCAAGAAACATCTATGGTGAATAAACTCATTGTTATCGATCCAATTTATCAACACATAAGCTAGACGACAAAATATTCAAATTTTAAGTCAATAAAACGATCTTTAGAAGAGACATTTACATCAATCATGCACAGAATTCAAATAATTTCTCTCCATATTGAAGGCAAATCATGTGCTGATCAAATTGCAACTCTATGCATTGTCATCACAAAACAAAGCATATAATGGCAGTCAAACCTCACTGCACCTCAACTTCATTGACTTCGAAAAGGCCTTCGACAAACAGTGTTGACCGAGAGGTAATTTGGAAACTACTTCAATAACACGGCGTGCAGTGCCCCAAGTTTTTATCAACCTCATTCAACAGGTGGTTATATGACAGTGGCACGTAGCAGGTTATCCACAATGAAAAACTCAGCGAGGCTTTCAAAGGGAATACAGGAGTTAGACAAGGCTGCCCACTACTATCACCGATGATATTCCTAATTGTGGTGGACTGGATTAGGCGTCAGTTTGTGCATAGGAGGGAGGGGACAGGAATATGCTGGACCACTGATAAGAAGACTTTAGAAGATCTGGATTTTGCAGATGATTTATGTGTAATTTCACACAAACTCGAAGACTTAGAGGCAGGCGAATACTGAAAAACTGACTGAAGAAGCAGCTACCGAAGACAGGACTTCATATGAACATAGAGAAGATGGAGGTGATGAAGATAACCAATCAAACAATAGAAACAGCAACAACAACAACCAGCACCAATCACCATCAACGGGAGAAATTTGAATGAGGTTACCTCCTCCACTTATCCAGCCAGAAAGCATCACTTCAACCCCAGGCAGACGGAACGGATGAAGATGTCAAAGGCAGCCAGCCAGTCAGTCAGAAATGAAAAGCCAAGATACACCTTTATCAACCTGAAAGCAGTTTGGAAATCTTCTGCATTCACTCAGTCAGCATAAAGAACAGGATTCGGATTTTCAACACAAATGTGGTCAGTCAGTCAGTTCTTCTATCTGGGTCGGAAACTTGGAGTGTATGTCACGCAAAGGATTTCCAACAGGCCACTGCAAACTTTAATCAACAGCCCCCCTCCATTGCTGGCTGGCTCCATAGTGAAGATCAAATGACCAACTGGCCAGAAAGAATTAGTAACTAGAAACTCTGACTGGGAATAAACCAACCAAGAGCCGATCTCTCAACAAATATGTAGGAGAAAATGGAGATGGATCAGGCATTCATTGAGGAGACCATCGAATAACATCACGCTCAACTCAGGCCACCTCTCGATTGGAATCCAAATAGCATGCAACGAGCAGGACGTCAGTGGGAGAGTGACATGGAGGAGATCATCCGAGAAGGACATAAGAGTTTATGGGGAATTGTGTACCCATCTGAAGAGGACAGCACCAAATAGAACAAAGTGGAGATGTGCTGTTGAAGCCCTATATTCCACTCGGAACCCAAGGGAATAATAATTAATACTGAAGTTTGTGCCGAGGATGTTGTCTAGCAAGATAATGGAAGCTTCGCAGTTAAACCCCTTCCAGTCTAGAGAACACAGTTACATCCAAAATAGAAATACTGCCTATAAATTAACATGTGATACATAACCATAGACCAAAAGACTAGTAAATAAAAACTAATATCATAATAAATTGGTGTTTTTAGTTGGAACATAGGAAATCATTGATAGTTCGTTCATTAAATGAGATACCTGGTTTCTATCCCTGATTGATTCATATTGTGTCAACTGATGAAGAGTCCCAGACAGAGACGAGGTTTATATCATGTCCTCCTTGGCTTATATCGACTTCCTAACCGAATTTTATTCTTTAAAGAAGTCTACATTGAGATTAACTAAATTCGCTAAAGAAACAAAGAAACAATAAATCCCAACGCTTAGTTTTTGATTATCACTCAACAAAAGCTTATAAATAATACATATATTTATATTATATGCATTCAGTTAATCGATGAAAAATATAACTGCATTCCTGACAACATTATAAAAGCAGCTATATTCACTTTGCATATACAAATGACATTTGGCATTTCTAAAACTGGGTCAAAATAATGTATTGAAGTAGTCAGATAATGTACGCGCATATAAATATATTTATATATATGTATTACTAAGAATACATATCAGATTACCTATCAGATAGCCAGTGAAAATCAAGGGGTACTGGAGAGTTGCGTCACCCTAGTTTGGGCACTCTTCCGTGGTACATACCCATGGCACCACTGGGGAGCAAACCTAGGCCCTAGTGGAGAGCTTGTTGGACTATTCATCCACTCGGACACAATCGAATGAATCATCATTTCTAGCTTCTATCAATTCTCTAGTTTTAATGCTACCACCAGCCAGTGTCATGGCTGACAAGTATTTGTCCTCTCACCTAATCTAGCGAACCCCATTGGTTGCGATTTCGTACCAGAAATCCAGACAAGATCATCCGGTAGCTAGTTATTAGTTAGTATTAGATTAATGAATTCTTGGTGAGGTTATGGGAGTGTACTTCTGAAGGGTCCCAAACTAGGACGAAACAGCTGTTCGATACTCCTTGGTTTCCAATGGTTCTCTAACTGATTTCAATCCGTGATTAATATTATTAGTCCCGGTCAAATCAACACACGTCAAACTTTGCAGTGTTATTGAATCCAAACAGAACTAGATTTTTCGGTCATTCTGAAAAGGATCCCCCCCCCCAAAGCTCTATTCTAGAACATCTGGTCGAATCTCGACACTAAGCTAACCCACAAAAAAAACTTCAAAGTTATCTGCAGACTATGCGGAAATCTTGCTAAAATAGCAAGAATCAAACTTCTTCAAACCACAGAAGCAATGGTAATTCACATATTAAATCCCGAACTGTGCCTACAGTAGAAGTTTGCTCAGCCATTAAATTTGCAATGGACTTGATCCGTCTTAACATTGAATACATAACTTTTGATTTCTGTTTCTTAATTGTATTAGGAGGATTTCATCATGAGATGACATTGGTTAGAGAACCATTGGAAAACCTGCAGGGAGTACTGGACAGCTGCTTCGTCAGCCTAGTTTGGGACTCTTCACAGTACGCACTCACCACAACTGGGTTCGAACCCAGGATCTTCTGGTTACAAGGCGAGCTCGTAGACATAATTTATTATCTAAAAATTTACAGTCCTAATGACGCACTCCTTCACCTTGCTACCCCACTAATAAGACTGGTAAATAGGGAAAACCAGGAATGGGGCCAGCAACTCCATCCCGTAGAAAAATAAACACCACTGCTACTGAAACTTCAAGCTTTAGGCTTGTAGTAGCCCTATGTTCGTAAAGGGAACGTAAAGGAATGAAAAAAGTGAAACATCTTTGAAACTATTCCTTTTGTTGCTAAGAAAATTTACTATATATATGTATGTGACTGTATACAGCTTGTGAATGATATCGCTGAAAACAGTAACTCTTCACTGAACGTGTTTTCTTTAAATAAAATATTATTTTACAAAGCGATTTTTCTCTCGTCATCTCACTAACATAATAAAAATTCATATGACTTATGTAATCCTATTTATAAAGCATCACATGAAACTTCTAAAAGAAGAATGAATTCAGAGAGTAAAAGAACGGAAGTTTCAAAATGGGAAATTTATGTACAACCTAGAAAATGATATTCATAGATGGGAAAACAGACAGAACAAAAGAATTTTCAATGTTCACGTCTATACTGATTTCGTGAGATAACAGTTTTAACATAACATATTATATATGTACATATATATATATATATTACGACAAGTATTATTAACTCAGTGATGCCTCTAAGGGGAATACAGGAGCAAGACAAGCTGGCAGACTACTATCACCGATGATATTCCTAATTGTGGTGGACTGGATCATGCTGCACACTGTACGTCGAGAGAGAGACGACAGGAATACGCTGGACCACCAATAAGAAGACTCTAAAAGATCTGGACTTCGCAGATGATTTATGTGTAATCTCACACAAACTCGAATGCTTACAGGTGAAAAGCAACAAGTTGGTAGATTAGCCAGCGATGACAGAACTTCACGTGAACACAGAGATGATGGAGGTGATGAAGATAACCAATCAATAACAACAGCAAGCATTAATCATTACCAAAGGAAGAAATTTGAAAGAGGACACTTCATTCACTTATCCAGCCAGGAAGCATCTTTTCGACTACAGGCACATAGTACTGGTTAGCATTTCAAAACCAGAGTCAGAAATGCAGGGTAGATCTTCATCAGCCTGAAACTAGTTTGGAAATCTTCTGCATTCCTTCAGTCAGCATAAAGAACAAGATTCGGATTTTCAACACCAGTGTTAAATTGGTTGGTTCTTCTATATGAATCATACACGTAGTGCATGCGTTACGAAGGGAATTTCCAACAGCCAGATGAAGACCTTTATCAATATCTGCTATGACAGTGAAGATCACATGGCGGGCCGGAAAGGATAGGCAATAAGAAACTCCGAGAATGAACCACTCACGAACCTATTGGTCAACAAACATGCCGAACGAAATGGAGATAAATCAGACACTCGCTGATGAGACCGTCAAATCGTATCACGCGCGAGGCCCTCAGGTCCCCAAGTGTGACATGGGAGAGATCGAGTGGGGAGGATGTGATAGATTATGGGCAATCGTGAGGCTAGCAAAATTAGACCACAGAAAATAGGAAGAAGTTGAGTTTTGCTGTTGAAGTCCTATGCACCACTCGGAAACCAAGGGAATAATAAATGCTACTGTTATCTACTCACAATAACTACCAGTTCGTCGCATTCAGAGGTACTTAACGTAGCATTAGGAAATTTTAAGTAAAGCTTAGGAAGTCGTCTTTGCTTAAAAGAGAGAATTCAAAACACATTGTTATTATAATTACTAGTTACTATTATTATCACTATTGTTATTCTCTTGGGTCCCGAGTGGGACATAGAGCTTGCCTTACTTCTACAACGAACGTGATGATATTTAATTTTACTTAATTTTCAATTCTAAATTGTTGTTATCAAACACTCATATTGCTTTTTATGTTCCACGCACTTTTGAAAGTTGGACTTTCCTGCCTCGTTAAATCTCTGAACCTATCAAAGAATTCATTGTTTTATGAAGCCGCTGGAGACCTACATATTCAGCAACGTTCTCAACTCTTTTGACTGTTATTTAAGACAGCAAAATTTCTCCGGTCAACAGTCGATCTTCTACACCTGTTTTTAGGAACCCTTGTGGAGTCTGTAACAATGTGATTTTACATTCTTTTGTTAGACGTTGAAATTAGAAACATTGTACACGACTTTTGTTTAAAACGATTCATGTTGGAATATAGATAACTTCCGAGTACAATCAAAAAAACAGTGTACTGCTCGACACTTCATCTTCTGGCTAGTCTATACTGTCGACTTGTTTCACTCATAACCATGCTGTATACTTTAGATTTTGCAGGAACCTCTTATCCTCCTCATCTGAAGGCTATTCTACAACCGGTACACAGCTTCTACCAGTAGACACGACTCCAGCAGTGTACACTTGCGGATTATACTAAAAATTTGTAGCAGTGTATTTTAACTGTATAACCATTACTGCATTTTTTACAATATACTGTTACGCTATCATCTCATTAACTTGTATTTTTATTCAGTTACCTTTTCTGTTACTGAGCTCGCTAGAAAGTCCCCTACACACGTAGTATTGCTTCTGTGATAGTTAATGTGGTATCTAATAAATAAAGTCGTTTTCGTCAGCACATGAAGCTAATATCGATCGCAGTGTGCAAGATTGCATCTCCAGTGATATCATACTAATACAAAATAAAGAAGGAGAAATATATAAAAGCTCATACAAAACTTAAATGACGTGCACTGCATTGAGCCTGTAGACTGAAATCAGATTATCTATATTTTCTGTGGTGAGTCAGCAGCGAAATATTCGCCAGGCAATTGTGCAGTTTGAGGTTCAGTTCTCCACTAACTCAATCCTAGACCTCACCTAGCTGGTAGTAAAGCTGAGAAGGCGGGAAGATTAACTGTGAAACTAGCAAAACCATATGTATTGGAACTTCAAGACCTTACATATGAAACCCATATTCTATTCGAAATGCAAGGGATTCAAAAGAAACATTCTCTGTAAATTTCATCAAATGAAGCAATAGAATGACAATAATTTCTGCTAAATGAATCTTATATCTTCATACTGTAACTTAACTGAATCACTGAAGAACAAAGAGAACTCAATAAATTTATCAAGAATAATGAATAACTGCCATAATTTATAGCAAAGTGATAGAAACCAACATAGTGATTTATTTCGTCACTATAACACTTGAAAGTTCTGATCACAATCTTATAGTGAATCATATTTACGAACCGTTGATGAAATCCAGGCTGTAATAAGACGACAAATAATCTCCGAAAAGGTATGCCTGCTGAAATTTTTGTTCTCTGTCTGAAACAATCCAGCTAGCATCTTTTTCGGGAGCATTCGAGAAAGTGGGAAAGTTGTCTGCAGTCTGATTCGAATTGTCTGCAATGCACCCAAAGTCGATGCTTGCTGGGAACTAACCTCTGCTCACCTGTTCTCGAACGCCTTCTTCAGAGTGATCTACAAAGTGAAGAACAACCTGCCAAAGGCGATTAGCTGAAGCCTAAGCCATTCATTTGGAAAAACCAGAGCTTTGAATGCAAAAGAAAATCATCTAACTACTTCTAATATAATGACAACAACCATGGTGACTTCTACTGACTTCATGTTTGCGTGCTTGTACTTTTCCCAACTCCTTATGACATCGGTTAATCTCAGAACTCTTACATAATTTCATATTTTCCTTTGTTTCTAAGTGCGTCCTGATCACAGCTCACTCATGGAACAATTCATCTCATTACGTAACTGTTTTACACTTATTTACCTTCTTTCTAGGTGTTGATGATTATTAACAACTACTTTTGTGACAACTCATCACTTTTTCTGCTATCCTCTTCCATGGAAAACAAGCTGCATTTATATGTGACTGCACAGCTAGTGGATAAAATGACTTCGCCGGAACGGACGTCTTCGTTGGACTACTTGTCTTGTTTTTGATGATATTCCGATGGGAAGTTTCCCTGGAATAATAGGAATCATAATCAAAACTCATGTGTCCATTGTGTAACCAACGCCTTCAATGCCTCATTGTCTGTTTTGAAACGTATCGTTTTCTCTCGTCCTATCTCAAGTTTATCCCCATTTACATTTCCGTCATTCTCCGATAGTTCGAATAAATGAATATAAACTGCTTTTTAGATGGCCATCTCATCTATTCTATTTCAGTTGTTTTTCTATGTTCACGGGCATAATAATTTCTGCTTATTTTTCCAAAGGTTTTATATCTCTCAAGAGCAGATAGAATACATGTCACAGAGAGGTTCACATAGAGCATTATTATTTGCTTCGTTTTATTCTGATGACTTTCACATGTGAATAGTGAATGGCACTTTTCTAAACATCACAGATGATCGTTGATATTAATTTCATACTGCCGTTTCTCTTTGTTAGTTTGAGTAGAGAAAGAACGGACATTTCCGCAGTATAATATGAGCTGATTTTACTTTTTGGATTCTCTTCAACTGCCTACATCCTAAACAATATCAATTTGTAAGTTGCAAAATGGTGTCTGAACACACTTTCCTCGTAGTGACGTCGAGTTACACATAGAAAGATGATGTAAGTAGACTAATTGTTCGGCGTCAGAGAGGGTACCTAATTGTTTAATAATAGGATGAGTGGGTTGTAGTATAAATTTCACCTGGAAACAAGGATGGACTAGAGACAAATTGCAAGATAGAAGAAGATAGTGAATTTATGTGTATTATGATGGAGAGTTGAGGAGCATCCGAGTGAATAGTAAAGCAAAATTACAAGATAGATAAAATGATCTAGTTTAGTAGATTTGGAAATTTGATAGTGATTCAGTCTGAGTAAATGAAGGTCAAAATTGAAATTAATTGCCCCTTGTCAATTAGGTGTCCATCATTGATATAAGAATAAAACTTGGGCACTGTGGTAGAGTGTAATTCCATTATGGGTAAATTTTATTTTGATAGAGTCTCACAGTGTTATACAGTAATGTTTACTGATGACGTTTCGAGCACAATTTATTGCTCATAATCATATCAAGGTAATCACACGACTTCCTAAATTCATTTATATAGTTCCATTGTTTTTCACTTGATTTGATTGGTAGTATTATTTTCCATATTTCGGGTATGAGTGATGATTCATTCCTATTGCATGTGTTGGGTGTAGATTCGATGAACAAGGATTCAGTAATCAACCTCTCTCTCCATCTACCTAGATTACTTTTTAGAATTTTAACCCTCTCCCACCCTATTGTGTGGTTGTGTGCTAATGCATGCATTGCAATTGCTGAGCTTTTTTCTAAATTACTTATCTTCTCTGGGTCAACCATTCTTACCTTAGCTAAATTCTTATGTTCTGACAATCTGACTACCCCTGACCTACTAGTTTGACCTATGTAGTTGACCTAACTCACAGTCATTGCAGGGTATTTTGTAAATTATATTATTTTGTCTAATTGGGTCCACTGGGTCCTTTAACCTACAGAGCTTGTCCCTGAGTGAGTTTGTAGGTTTGAATGCCACCCTAATTCCTGCTTTATTTAGAATCCTACGTAGGGTCTCAGATGTCCCCTCTTTATATGGTATAACTGTAGATGACTTATATTCTCTCTTATTTATGTTATTATTACTAGTTTCACAATTCTTTTTATTTTTCTTTTGGCGTTTTTCAATCTTCCTAATGAATTTTAGAGGATAGTTATTTAAAACCAACGCCTCTTCTATCTGTTTTATTTCATCATTTAGGTCTTTTTTGTGCTACTTAGTGCCATTGCTCGGTTTGTTAAACACTTAACTAAACCTGCCTTAACAGATAAAGGATGAGATGAATTAAAGTCTAAATATCTATTAGAATGCGTTGGTTTTCTATAAACACTAGTGTGAAGTTTGCCTTCTTCTATTCGTTTTACTTTACAATCTAACATAGCTAATTCTCCTTGCTCATTTTCGGCTTCAAATGTGAATTTTATTCCCTCCACTAGTGAGTTTATGTGTGTCAAGAAACTAGAGATATGTTCTGTTTTTAACACTGTGAAAGTGTTATCCACATATCTCCACCATATTTTTGGAGTAGGATTAAAAGTATTAAGTGCCATATTTTCCCAGCTATCCATAAATATATCTGCTACGATAGGAGATATTGGTGATCCCATTGCTACACCTTCAGTTTGCCTATATATTTTGCCTTGGAATTTAAATATAGTAGATGTGAGGCATAGCTGAATCCCTAAAATAATTTCTTCAATGGATAGCTTTGTCCTATGATTGAGTTCAGGATCCGCAGTTAGTTCTTTTTCAACTGCTCCTAAGGCCATATTGACTGGTATATTAGTATAAAGACTGGTTATATCAAAACTAACCATTGTTTCATCATTATCTAGTTGTATGTCATTTAGTTTATTTTTCATCTCATATGAATTAGTTAGTCTAGAATTTGAACGATTTCTAATGGGGCATAATATTAGAGCTAAATGTTTTGATAATTCATATGTAGGGGTATTTCTAAAATCTACTATTGGTCTTATGGGATAACCTGGCTTATGTATTTTAATAGTACCATACATCCTACTAGCATTATTAGTTTTAGGCATTAAATTAAACCATTTTGACTCACCCAGTGACGGCTTCATTCTGCGTACTAATTCCGCTGTGGATTTCTTAACCTTATTCATTATTGTATCTACGGGCTTCTTGATTTCCTCATATGGACCCACTTCAGTATGTTCAGTGACTTTCTTGAGATAGTCATATTTGTTCAAGATATTACTACCAATCAAATCAAGTGAAAATCAAGTGAAAAACAATGGAACTATATAAATGAATTTAGGAAGTCGTGTGATTACCTTGATATGATTATGAGCAATAAATTGTGCTCGAAACGTCATCAGTAAATATTACAGTATAACACGTAGGTGTCCATCAATTGCACTTTAGAAGACTTAGCTACGGAAACACTTAAGGATATGGTCGGAAAATCAAGTAGACAATGTCCTCTCAGTTCTTCCTGTGTACTCTCTGCCACAAGTGCAGGTGAACTAGTGAATACAATTGGAGTTGACATGAACTTATCTACTTCTGAATGGGTTAACCAGCATACCGTGTTGTAAAGTGGAATCAGTCCAGTGGTGGCAAATGTTGTTTTCAATGAATCTTTAATTCTTTTTCTACATATTTTAGATATTTTTCCACCTATGTACACTAGACAGATGAAACCTGGTTTCTTTTCAACTATTTCGAGCTTCGGTCTAGGCGATTTTCCACTCAAACATTCTGGTATGAACTTTTGTTTGTATCCATTCCTCTTCAATTTTCAGTAACTTATAATTTGATTTTGTTCAGGAGCTACGTGGCTGAAGAGAATTCACAAAACGAAATAAGGTTGCATAATCTTTAAAATACTACGTTCTTTATTTATTGAAATTCATATTACTGTCTGAAAATGTTCACTCTCAGAGATTTGCTTGCTTCCAAGTTAGATCACTAGATGGTGTTAGTTAGAGAACCACTGAAATCCACCAGGAAGTACTTGGTAGTTGTTTTGTCACAAGCGAATAAGGAATCAGACAACAAAATTCCATTCTTAGATGTCTAAATCAACAGAACTTACACAGGAAATTCGAAATCACAAGTATACAGCCAAATCAACACACACAGACCAAATACTCTATCATAATTGCAATTATCCAATGACTCACAAAATCAACTGTGTGCAAACATTGTTTTGAAGAATTCAGACATACTGCAACACTCCAGTGCTGAAAAAGATAGAAAACAAATATTTAACGATTGTCTTCAAGAAGGATGAATACCCATAAAATTTCATCAAAGAATGTTGCAACTGAAAAAACTATCCTCGAAGATCACAAGAAAATTCATTTTGACATATACAAAGAATATCTGTGAAATAACAGCTAGAACATCAAGACAATTTCAAATATGCATGTCACACAAGTCAACACAATCACCTCATTCAGTATTATGCAGACCAACAACACGATCCAACTACACTAGAAGATAGCATCGATACCATTTACGAAATAAATTGCATAAACTGCAATAAAAACTACATTACTCAAAGTAGGCGTCCACTTCGGCTGCAAATACAAGAACACAAATTAGCTGTGAAAAGACACGACAAGTTGTATTCTTTCATACCGACGCAACGTAGACAGCTACAGATAGCAGTTCAACTGCTATAATGTAGATAATTTGAACAGAGAAAACACCCAAAATATCGGGGAATTTGTCGAATTCTGATATTCAGAAGAATCACAGATTGACAGACTCACTCCTTTAGATCGAATTGACCAACTGACAAAAATAAATCACATGACAAGAAAATTCAAACGTTACATCAATAAATATGGTCTTGACAATGGTTGTCAAGAAATACAATTACATTATTCATCGAGGATTCAAGGAAGTTCATGCTACACTGAAGCCTGAGTTGAAATTGTTTTCCAGGAACCCAATGAAAGCTTCATCCATGTGAGTTGAAATTCTTCACAACTGTTTAGTCCTAACTTGAAAGTCTTCCTCAGTACTCATCCATTACGCCATCTGGAGTCAAACACAAGACTTAGATGGTATTCAACAGTTCTCTAATTGATGTTAGTATGTGATCTCACCATGGAACCAATGAAATCCTTGAAAATAAATACTTGAAATGCAATCTTATGCTCAATGTTAACTGACTACAACATGATATTGCTTGAATTCGTAGTCGGAAACTGTGACCAGTGCGGTTCACCATTGCGAGTGTGAGTGCGAATACTAGCCGATGATATTGGCTGACAGTGTCGTTATATATCACGAAATATCAGGACTTAGAATCCGTAGACTATTGGATTTTGTACAAGTGGTTGGATGGCTGACAATTTCACATCGTCTGCATTCCTCATGAATTCACAGGTGCGTGATGATGAAGAACCTCGAAATAAGACGAAACAGCTGTCTAGCAATTCCTATGGGCTTCAAGTTGTTCTCTAACTGGTATCAATCTGCTTTCTAACTTCAATACTAACATTATCGTTATTAGTGGTAGTAGTGAAAGGTCAAACATGGTAAGTAAGCAAATACCTAAGTCCTGAGATAATCTTAATGCACACGCTACTGACCCCAAAAACTGTAAAATGTTATCCGGTTATTTATTACATAACCTTCATGGTGTCCTTAAATGAAAAGACAAGAATAGAGTAGAATTTGTGTATTAACTGACAGGACCAAGTACACAACACATGTGTTATTTATCCAAGTACACGTTCAGCCTTCTAGGTTAAGGAAGAGTGTCAGTAAACAGAGAGGTTGATTTAGTGTGTAATAAGTTTAGACTGTTTGTATGCATTGTGTTGGGAAATTTGTTGTGTAAATGACCAAGTATTTTGTAGAGGAGAACTTCATCCTAATAAATATATACATACATATGTATACATATATATATGTGTGAATTGACTGCCCACTGGGGAGTAACTGATATTGTGTTACTAGTCCATTGTGTCCATGGTGACTGATTTGTGTCAGTCAAGTTTAAAATGAATTTAATAATTATTATTATTTATCGCTAAGTTTATGACTGAAACATTAGGACTTAACATCATACCTTTATATCAATAATTTATTGTACTCTGCTTTCTGCTGTCATTGTTAGCTGACTGCATGATTACCAACAGATTTTAGTTTCGCCTTCACATGAGTTGGTTCACTTCACTATCAGACTTCCTTGTTTATTATTCTTTCCGGCTAGCCAATTGTTCTTCGTTATCGAACTTAGGTATGTGTTGATGAAGGTCTTCAGTTGGTTTTTGAAAATACTTTTGCTGACTCAATTGAAAAGTCTCTCACTGACTTGACAAGAGTGTTGAAAACCCGAATCTTATTATTCGTGCTGAATGCAGTAGATTTCAACACTGAGTTCAGAATAATAACGATCTGTCTTACTTACCCAATGCTGACTGACTTTGACATCCTCATCTGTGAGACTTGTAGTTGAGACAGCTATTTATCCCTTGTTTGAGATTCTTTAGTAGCACGCACTCATGATCATGAGGTGAGAAAGAAACGTGAGCTGAGATGTGTTGATAGAGACTGGTAATTTAAATTGTTTAAAACGCAACAATAGGTTCCGGTAATTACATAAATTAAAATTTGTTGACAACGGGTTTCGCTTCTAGTGGACTTTTAATCAACAGGCTGGTCTTGTAACTCAAATATCCTCAGTTTAATTCTCGGTTGACTTGTGAGTTGGTACCGATGAAGAATCTCAAAATTGAACGAAAAAGGCGTCCAGTAGTCATTTGTAAAAAAATTATATTTCTAAAATCTCAGCGATATTGAAATGAGTAATTCCAACGTTTCGTTCGGCAATCTGGTCCGAACTTCTTCAGGGAAATTAATCGAAATTAACATAACAGAGGTTTATATATAAAAGGCACATCTTTTGTTTTTAAAAACTTTGTCCAATCATGATTCATAAAACAAGTATTAACAAGTATAATCAACAAAATTGTATGAGCTGTGATCAAAATTTGACCTCGGACTTACAAATATTGGTCTACCTTTGTTAAACATTTTAAACAGAGTGTGCATGCGTGTGTGGGTAAACAGTTGTAAAACATTTCTTAACGTCTCCATAGGAAGATATAGACAGTCAGGAATTTGACCAAGTATTATTAATTAGTGATACATATCCATTGAAGAAGTTCGGACCAGATTGCCGAACGAAACGTTGGAATTACTCATTTCAATATCGCTGAGATTTTACATATATAATTTTTTTTACAAATGTCTACTTCTCACTCGGTGCCCAAATATTTTAGAACTATTCTGTCCAGTAGTCCTTACTGGTTTTCAGTGCTTATCTGACTGATATCAATCCATAGCCGAAATTCAATATTTATAGTAATATCTGTTTTATTAAAATGTGAACAGAAATAAGTGAAAAATCAAAAAGTTTCGCGATAATCTTCACTTGAACGCTAACCCCGCAAATAACGTGAAATGTAATCCAGTTATTTATTACATAACCTACATTGTGTCCTTAAATGAAAAGACAAGAACGGAGTAGTATTTGTGTATTAACTGACAGGACCAAATACACAAACATGTGTTATTTATCCGAGTACACATGTTTAGCCTTCTATGTGAAGGAAGAGTGTCAATAAACAGAGAGGTTGATTTAGTGTGTAATAAGTTTAGACTATTTATATGCATTGTATTAGAAATTGTTGTTGTGTAAATGACCAAGTATTTTGTAGAGTAGAACTGCATTGTAATATATATGTCTATATACATATATGCATGTATATATATATATATATTAATTGGCTGCCCACTGGGGAGTTATTGATGTTATGTATCTAGTCCTGTTCATGTTTGCTGACTGAAATCTGTCACTCATGTTCGGAACATATGAAATTATTTTGTTTATTATTTATTCCTGTGGGCTCTGAGTGATGCATAGGAAATCAGCAGCACTTCTCCATTGTATTTTAATAATAATAATAATAATAATAATAATAGCTTTATTCCAAACAGTATTTGTGGTACAGGTATAGAATTTTCAGCGTGCATTACTATATTGCATCTAATTACCTCATAAATTTGATAAGATTTTAAAAATAAAAACCAACAAAGACAAAAAGAAAAAAAGATAAATAAAAGAAATAAAAAAAGAACAGCATTGCATTCACATATTTAAACAATGCACCACAGGATATGAAATATAAAATTAGTGTGTAATAGAATATGTGAGCAACAATATAATAGTAACAAAGAAAGGAGAACAAAAGCTAATGGGAACTATTTGTTAGAGTGCCGCAGTAAGTTGATCGTGTCATACCTAACGGATTTCTCATCACATAACAGCTGCGCCAGATAAGGTATTGTGGAGTTTTTGTACTTGGTAGTCCTGGCATAAAGCCTCCTATAACTGCTTCTAGTTCTACCAGATGAAATGCAAGGAGAGAGCTGCGTATAGACAGGATGCTCGAGGTCTGACAATATAGTATTGTTCCAAGCTGTCTCCCCGACCGTTTAATAAGCTTGATTTTCTCTCAAAGTGATCTTCTCATTGTTACTCTTGAACGTGTACGCTGTCGTGTCTCTTTCAGGTTCAGCTTTACTGTTTGTCCGACATAGGATATCTCTGAGCAGATAACCAATCCACCTTCATTTATTTTAGCATATTTGTTAGGTGAAACGTTTTGACTAGTTCAATGCACTGCCAGAGTATCTTGTTGCTTGCTGACTTTTTCCCATCGGTTGTCTTATGTAGGGTATCGATTTAGCCAAGGTAGCTGTTCATGAATGTCTGCTTTAGCCTATTGGAAATGCTCAATGTGACACATTAGCATTACAGATCTAGATCATATGCCTTATTCTGAGTGTAGCAGGTTTCACAGTGGAGGACGAACGTCTCGCTTTGCTGTAATGATCTTGAATACCTTTGGACCACTTAATTCTTGCCTGTAATAGCTGCAACAATGTTGCCCAGGTTAAGCAATTTGAGGAGGTAACTTCTTTTCGATGTATGCCACCGATGATGAATGGTGCTTGTTATCAGTTATCGGGTATCTTTATCACTTCTACTGGTAAAGGAATAGTTGTTTGGGAAATACCTCTTCAACGGTGTAATCACAATATGGATACTTGTCTGGATGTTTCAACTAACGCCTTAATTATTATCCACTATTTTCCTACACTGTATATCATTGTACTGACATTCGCATACCATATATTGACTTGATTCTTATTATTTATCTGCCCTCCCGTTTATTCTCTAATTTGCATGCTTCTCCTTGTGTGTGTTTGTGTGTGGGGAATTATATTGATAATGTGCTGATTTGCAATGTGGTTTTGTTTGAGTGCATGAAGGTGATTCTGACGTTGGACTGTGTGGGGGGGGGGGGTGTTGGTGTGTGATTCTAGTGGAGACAGAGTGTTTCATCTCACTTTCTTGTGACTATTCTACTTGGTTCTCAAGTACTTCTCACAATTGAATTTCGATTACCTAATAATTTTGCTTGCATAGTTGTGTGACAGTAGTGCTGAGTTTGTTTTGGGTTTTATATGTTCTTATTTTTCAATGGAGCCACATAGATTCAGCCAAGAATAATCGTCTTGCTTTGATGTGTTTTGGGTGTTTTTTGTGACTATGGGCGCATATATATAAATATATATATGTGCATCCTGATCACAATCTACTCAATATGTATTTTTCATATTAATACATATCTCTAAAACATTTATCCAACTACTCTATTGCATTGACTCTCATTAACAACTACGTTTGTGACAACCAATCACTTTTGTCAATTCCACCTTCCGTGGGAACAAAATTGTACATAAGTGCGAGTGTACAGCTATAAGGGGGAAAGTGAATTCCCCAAAGAGAACCTCTTCACTCAACTACATGTCTTGTTTGCGTTAATGTCTGTATGAAGACTATTCATGAATGTTCTCCAGCTCCCAATGTGCCTGTTCGACTTAGACAGAAAAAGAGATCGTTCAAAATACGAAAGGAATGAGGATAAACGCTATCGTGCTTTAAATTTACCTCGCTTCTGATTTTCTCGTCTTTCATTGGTCAGAACAGTGGCGGTCAGTTGGATTTTTGACTTATCAAAGGTAGGTTCTGTCGTGTGCGGTTTTGTGTGCCAGTGTTATGCGTGGTTTGTAAGCAACTATGATGAATATAAACGTAACATTTGACTATTCTAACATTGTTTCACTGTTTTCGTATGACGACCTTGACCTTGGCGGCCTGTTTGAACATTTTGGGCTACCATGATCCATGTACATTTTGCATCTATTAGCTCATATTTTGATGGTGTTTACATTTAAAATTATGCATTCTAATCGTATCATTCACTCTCGGGATTATATAAAATGCTTAAAACCTAAAAACTTTCATATTTGCAATAAACTCAAGAAAAAGCACCATGGTGGTTGGCAACGTGCTTTAAAATCTACACCCATACATCAAACTACTGTTCCGGTTATCGTTAGTACGAACTGTCGGTCACTGCCTAACAAAATTCTGGATTTTCAGTCCCTGTTGTTGTCCGAAACTTATCATAATACTGGTATTGTAACTCTACAAGAAACCTGGCTTCATGACTCATATGATGACAATATAGTATCTTTAAATGATTTTAATGTATTCCGACAAGACCGTGTTTGTTCCAAGAAAAAATGCGGCGGAGGAGTAGCTACATTTATTCACTCAAAATGGTCTATTTCTAACAATGTTTGTTTCAAATTCTCGAATGACTACATTGATTGCATCACTGTCAGATGTCGCCCGAGACACTTGTCAAAATACAAATTCATTTATATTTCTAATGTTTATGTCTCTCCTGGCTGTACCATATCGGATTTATCTATGTTCGCAGATGAATTCACTGCTTTTGCTGCAGCTTGTTTCGAGAACTCTTTATCAATAGTGACTGGCGATTTTGACTCTTGTGATCACTCCTTCCTTATATCACTTGGCCATGACAATATTGTTAACTTTGCTACCCGTCTCGAAAAAACACTAGATCTAGTATTCACCAATGATGTTGGTATATATGAAGCTCGCAAACGTGCTCCTGTACTGAACTCTGACCACTGCATCATACGTGTACTACCCAAAATATATTCCAAATCACACAAACGTGTCTTCTCTCACCTCTACAATAAATTTCAACGGAGATGCTACTCACAAGACAATCTAAGCAAACTCAGATGCATGTTGATAGATACTAACTGGGACCTATTTACAGAACAAACATTAAATGACACAATCACAAACACCACAGATTATCTTAAATTCTGTTTCGAAATATGTTGTCCTAAAGAAACATTATTCACTCGATTTGACCGTTTCTCTTCTCCATATCTCAAAAAGCTCCGTAGAGATAAAGAACTGTTGTTCAAAACAAATGATAAGTCAGGTGTAAAAAAGCTAAATACTCTGATAAAACTCGAAATGCACAGACTAAATGTTTTATACAACCAAAGATTCTTGTCATGTAAAACCCCTTCTAGTTTGTGGAAACTTTTTAAAGAAATAACTAGCGGTAAGCGGTGTACTTCTGTCCAATCTCTTAATGTTGATAATCTTAATAAGTCTTTCATACGCTCCTCTGTCGATATCCTTCCTAATGATACAAATCACATAGACAATAATTTTAGTGGTTTTAATACCCTTGATGTGCTTAAATGTCTCCGTTCTCTTAAGCCTTCCCAAAGCCTTGGTCCTGATGGTGTACCTGCCATTGTCCTCAGGAACTGTGCTGATATTTTGTGTTACCCTCTTACTAATATTTTTAATGCTTCCTTTTCCAGTAATGTTCTACCTTCTGCATGGAAAAACATTAAAATTATCCCTATACCAAAACAATCTTCTGGTACCGATATTAAATTTAGGCCTATTGCAATTACTTCTCCTTTTTTAAAATTGATGGAAAAACTACTTTTACTTCGTCTTGAACCTTCATTGAAAGCTTTTAATGACCCTAAGCAATTTGCATATAAACATGGTAGAAGTACCTTGGATGCTGCGGTTGTCTTATATCATAATGTTGTTTCTTGTTTAGACAAAGGTGCCAAATATGTTTGTGGTGCTTTCCTAGACTACACATCTGCGTTTGACTCTGTACCTAGGGGCCTTTTATTAAATAAGCTCTCCTTGACGCACACAGCATCCTGGGCTAAGAGTTGGTTGCATTCTTATTTTTCTGATAGAATGCAGTATACTGCATATAATGGCAAATCTTCTTCTGCCTCGCTTACAAAAGCCGGTGTTCCTCAAGGTGCCGTCCTCTCTCCTTTTCTTTTTTCTTTCTTCCTACACGACCTGCCACATTTAAACGAAACTAATTTTGTCAAATATGCTGATGATCTGACTGTATCACTGCCTATCACTTCCGAGTCTGACTGCTCCAAACTTAATAGCTTTCTGTTGGACATCAGCAAGTGGTCTAAGTCAAATGGTCTTATGTTAAATCCTTCCAAATGTCAGGCAGTTAACTTTACCTTCAAGCATCGACGTGACATACATGAACTAGTTAGTTCCCATGATGCCTGTAGCATAGATGGCACAGAAATTGAAACCAAGTCAAGCATTAAATACCTTGGATTAGTTCTTTCCTCTGACCTTTCATGGTCATCCCACATTTTATTGATCTCTAAGAAAATGTTTCGTCTTACCTTCTACATTAAAAAGTTAAGACAACAAGGTATCAACCAACCTTTAGTTCTGCAATTTTTAAACTCCTGTATTTTACCTATTGTACTCTATTGTTCTCCATTAATCTTTCCTGGGCTTCTTAAAAAAGACTATGTCATATTACGAAGGGTATTAAATGCTGTGAGTAGGGCTTGTGGTTTGCCACTGCGTGAGCTCGCCAATACTATAGTCGAGAGACACGTAAATTCCTGTACAAAGTGGGCAAAGGCCGTACTGTCAGACCCTCTGCACCCTCTTTATTCACAACTATCCCCTTGTATCTCATCAGGTAGAACGAGAAGTCAATATAAGAAATTATATGCTCGTACCACTAAGTACAAAAATTCTACAATACCGTATTTAGCCCGTATTTTATGTGATGAAGACTCTGTTAGACGTGAAACATATAAGTTACTATGTAATTAGCATAGTGAATCGACCCTTTCATTGTTCATCTTTCTGTAATTCTATGGTGTCACCCTTTCTATCGTTTAATTATAACTTTGCTATTTTTATTTCAGTTGTTATTACTATTATTACTATAATTTTATACTTTATGCGTATTTTTCTCCTTATCGTATACTGTAATTGCTACATAGCTGCTATAAAAACGTTTTGTTATCATTATTATGTATTAATTATTTCGTTTTTTTATTTTTTGTTGTTGTCGTTTTTGAGTAAATTAGATGCAATATTGTACTGAATGCTGAAAATTCCTTGCTGTATCATTAGTACTGTTTTTGGAATAAAGCAAAAATTATTATTATTATACAATGCTCTTTTCGATGTACACTCTCTTGAAACTGGTTAGACATTATGGTGGTTATCAGTGACTACGATCCCGTGGGTTGCAAAGCATTTCTTGAGCTGTGGTTACACGTACAATATTTCCTACTTCGATATTTCTCATTCACATAGTCGAATACTCTGTGTGTCTTGCGAAATGACTGTGACAAGGTGTGACAATAATGTGCTTCGTTCACGAAGTTTTTTTTCGAAGTCCATGGCAAGTAGTCAGTGCGATTACAGAGTGGATGCTTGACTCTGCGCTTACCTTCAGCCTAACCAGTTGACTTAAACAAATGTCAATCATTTCTCAATCCTGAATGATGGTAAAAGATATGTACTAATCATTTTGCAGTATTTTTCACCGCTACAAATCTATTCATCCACCATCCTCTTTATCTGCGGTTTTATGTGTATTTTTAAAATGTTCATCTTGCAAAATATTTCAATGGACTCATAGATGCTGATCTCAGGTCAACTACATACGACATCTACCCTAAATATGAATGGTAGTTTATTAATGAAAGGATAATCAATTTCGAAAATGTTTTTTCCAACTAAAAACGAACAATTAAGTGTAGGTGGATAGATTTGTTTATGTAGAAAAACAGATTAGTAGTTGTATGGTGACAGAGTAAATAAATTAATTAATATTATCTGTGTCGCCCAGGATATGCAGTGGCTCTGTGTATTTGATGATTGCCGCCTTCGTCAAATAGTTTCCATCAGGTGGCATTATCGCGTAGACAGTTGTGATGTCCCGTCGTATGTGTATGAACACGGCAGAGATCAACGCTCACTGAGTGTTGTCACCTTAAAACATCGTCTTTGGAGGGTTGGACTCGTGCTACAAGTCTCACCCCATAGGCTCTGGTACCTGTCACTGTTTGGTGGCCAAGGAACTGGGAAGAAAAAACAGAAACATGGTTAGCTTATGAACAAACACCGTGGGATGAACAATATTTGTGCTAGCATCGGTTAATATCAGTTGCTACATCACGACTCCTTGCTTGTGGTCCGAGAGACAGTTCAAATCGGTGGCTGGGGACGTTATCAGACATGGCCAAGAGTAGCGATCAGTGACTAACATGCTGCTTTTTCTTCCTTTCTTCTGTAGCTCCGAAAACAGTGAGAAGTGAGGGACGCTGAACGATCCTCACAAATGTACTTGCTTGCTTTCACAATAACCACCGTCATTTATTCTGTTCCTATCTTTCTTTATATATTGTTGTTTTGTTATTTTCGTATGGTGCATCACCTGGTACCAGTAAGTTTACCAAGCTTGTGTCTTTACTAAGATACTGGGCTGAATGGAGTAAACAAATTATATTGAAAAAAGAGATGATCATATCGGTTAGTCATAATAGATTCATACCATGGATTTTATCTCAGACAACTGTATTTCTACTATCGTTGGGCAATTTTGTGAGCGCAAAATACTCAAAAAGGTTTCGGTCAGCTACAAAGTAGAATATAGAGATCAGTTTCCTGCATTTAGATGACAACATCAGGTGTTCGTCGTTATGATGATGGATCCCACTGACCATAAGTTCTTATCACCATTTCACGATATCTGTCCACTAGATTTTGTAGAGATTTACATTGATTCTAACGGTTTCCAAGGTTTCTCCATGTGACACCAGCTGGTAACGAAATCTAAAATAAAGTTAATCCAAATCCCTAGAAAATCCATGTTCTAAACACGTCATTTGCTGTCAGATGTACAGAGGATAGAATCATGAAGAAATCACCAACACCGATATTTGATGTTTCTTCCCACACATCAGTTAAGCATTTGTACAAGCTTGGCGAACGTTCTAGTTGTGTTCAACTTTCATACGTCTGCTGAGCGAAAATATTTACAAATAAAATAAGGACATCTATGAACAGTTTTTCTATTTCCTCTCCACTTCTATCGAAAAATGTGGCTTCCAGTTTGAACTCTCAGTTTTCAGTAGAGGCATTGTGTTTTCACAGCTCAGGGTTACTAGCCTCACACTAAGCCTGCGTTTTTTCCGTGAGTTTACTATTGGCTAAGCGAGGTCAAGGAGTGCATCGTTCGGGAATCGAATCCGGATGAAATTCGTGGAAGGTGGGCATTTTACCACCGAACAGCTGTCTCATGTATAATGGTGGCAGTAACTGAAAATAGCATGTATAATACACATATTTTTCCACAGACAACAACCAGCATAAATGGGAGGAACCTGAAAGAAACAACCTCCTTTACCTACCTACCCGGGAAACTACAGGCGGAACTGACGAGGATATCAAAGCAAGAATCGGAAAAGCAAGACAAGCTTTCACTACTCTCAAGTCTGTGTGGAGGTCAACAGCACTCAGCATCAAAAATAAGATCCGGATTTTCAACTCCAATGTGAAGTCAGCGCTACTCACTATACGGATCAGAGACTTGCACTGCGCGTCATAAAGAGCATCTCAAACAAACTACAGACCTTCATTAACAGCTGCCTTCGCTCAATACTCAAGATCAGATGGCCAGTGAGAAAAGATCAACAACAGAGATCTCTGGGAGCAAACCAACACAGCAGGAACCGATTGTGCAACAAATCTGCAGGAATAAATGGAGGCGGATTGGCCATACTCTGAGGAAACCATCAAGTGACATCGCTGGACAAGCCCTCAAGTGGAATCCGAAAGGGAAGTGGTGAGTTGGTCCTCCAAGGGTGACTTGGAGGAGGTCATGTGAAGAGGAGATGAAAGCGTGTGGGCAGACCTGGAACCAGGTGAAAACTTTAGCAGAGAACCGGACGCAATGGAGACGTGTGGCTGAAGCCCTATGTTCCTCTAGGAATTAAAGGAAATAATAATATGTCCACACATGATTAAGAGCTATTCCAAAGGGAGAAGCATGTCCTGAGAAACTGCAAAGTGGAATACAACACAATAAGGAATAATGTATCAATAAAAGTACATAATATATAATATATGAGGACAAAATATACACAAAAAGGGGTTATAGAGTCCTTGAAATGATATGGTACATTTGTAATGACAACTACATTGGTCTTACCACGAAAGCTACTACGCTTCCCCCAAATATGATGTTGTTTCTCTAGCAAAACTAAGCTAAAAATGAGACAGCAATGCGAATGAAAAGAGTAAGTTTTAACCTCACGAAAGGTCTAGACAGCCAAGATTCAACAGAGTATAATAGCGCTCAGATACAATTATTGCAAACTGTGTTACGTTCAACATTCACATCATCACAGCTGAAACCATATTATCCGCACACAGTTGTGGTTAGCCACACTTTACTTCGGAAACTATTTCGCTAATGGATGACAGACAGAAACCAATAAACTACATTTCACCTCTTTGATTCAAATTAGATTTGGACAACTGGCTATTGGTCTTGATCAAATATTCTCTCTTCACGAGACAGAAACTTATCAAATCAAAAGCTCTCCAGTCATTCCATACGACTGAAGTTTTATTAGATTTCCAATATGTAGAATCGCATTGAATGCTTTTCTAACATCAAGGAACACTGTCACCAGTGTATAACCATTGTGAATGTGCTCTTCTGTGCAGTCAAAATGGCTCATTTGGTTAGTGGTGCACCACAACCTATTTGGACAACCATTCTGAAAGGAACGTGTAAGTTACTGGAAAGTAAATGCTTCATGATTTGATGGTTTACAATATTTTCCATGACCAGAGAAAACGTGGACGGAATTCGACAGGATGGTTACTGTCAGTATGAAATGTAGGCCCATTTTAATGAATATATTACACGGACAATTTTATTTTTGCAGCACTTTAGAACATTACGTCAACCAGGTTGGCTAGTTTCGGACAGGTTATGCGCGGATTAGTTCACCCCTTTCTGAAAATCTTAGCTTATTTTTCAGGGTAATGGGTTTTCATTGAATGTTTCATAAGTTCCTAATGTCTATGTCTGCTGTCTTAAAATCCCTTTGCTGAGGATGGAATTTGCGAAAACTAATGGCGTTAAATCGCCATGTGCTTGCTTTTGTTCGTGAATCTCGGAAGACATCCATATCAGGCATAATCGGATACTTTCACTTCCAGGAAACTTGAAGTTACATGTATTCTTAAGTGTGACAACATGGTGATTCATTAATTCTATGTTCTCATCCTTTATGCATGCGGTACGACAGCCTACAAACATCATCAGTATCTTAGGTAATAAAATATGGTTTAAGCATATTTAAACCTAGCAGTGGCTCTGGGCATTTAAATACAGTCTTAGGAATAAGGCATGGATGATTGCTCTCATTATTCAAAGGTTGCGCTACAAATGGCTGGTTATTTCAAAGTCTTGAGTAAAAGTTTGCTAGGTTAATTACAATAATGTCTGCAATGTAGTTGGGCACAACGAGAGCGAGTAGTCCGAGAATAAACACGCAGAAATTATTATTGGGAAAATGTTGAAATGATCCACAGAAAGTGACAGATGAAACGTAAGAATATGAAAACAATTGTCACGTGAGTTGGAGAGGTTTGAAAAGCAGTCCTCCCCATATTGTTATCGTCTAAATGGTTTCTTGGATTTACTGGCAAATTGTCATTGTTCTACCAAAGGGAATTGTTGGCACTGTACAAGTAGTAATAGAATCCGACCATCGTAATGAATGCAATTATCTGTAGTTCTTGTGAGGGAGATCTCCAGCCTGTTCTCCTAACTACATATAAGGTATGAGTTCAGAGATGCTTTCATATGTATTTCAACTGTGACTGTAAGTCGCCAAATAATTAAATTCCTTACTGTCATACAAAAAGTCAAATAAACAGTGTGACGCTAAAATGAGGAAGAAGTGAAGAAAAAGGAAGTACAGGAAATTCTCAATAAGTGATGCGTAAACACATTGATGACCCGGTTGATAGATGATCTACTAGCTAGTCTTGTAAATGGAAGGTCCTAGTTTTGAAACTTTGTAGAGATATATTGATGGAGAGCCCCAAACAGGGGCGAAACAGCTGTCCAATACTTATCTCGTCTAGTTTACTAATTCGCTAGTTTTCCAGCCGGTCCTAAGCCTGGTAAAAAAGAGAAGATCAAGAGTGTGCCTAGCAACCCACCTTGGGAAGTCAATTTAATCGCCACAGAAACTCGAAATAACATCGTGGGTCGGTAAAAGCCTTCAGGAAGCCAGTTAGCTAGTCTATGTGTCTTCTTTTGATGAAAACAAAAATAATAATTGAGAGATGGAATGTCCGTACAGTGTACGGGGCTGTGAACGGTGCTCGGGTAGCCAAAGAAATGAAAGAATATAGTATGGAAGTACTCGAAATATGAGAGATCAAATGGAATGCATGTGGACTAGCCTAGTTGTCAAATGAAGAGTTAGTGATCTGCTCCATACACGCAAGCGGAAACCATGAGAACACTGAGAGAGTGGCTGTCAAGACATCCTCAACAGCATCCAAGGCTCCTATGTAGTAGGAACCAACCTCCTCCAAGGTAATTATAACAAGAGTCAATTCAAAAGGAAGGGGTGTTACGGTTATCTTACACCACGTACTTACCAACAACTCGGAATAGAAAAGGAAGATTATTATAGACAGCTGCAAACAGTAATGGACAATATCCTAGGTGGAGGCACCAAACTCCTAACGAGGGTATGAATGCTAAACTGGGGGCGAATGATAATGGAGAACTCTTCTGAGCCTCCAGTGACTTGATGACTGGAAGCGGCGTGTACAAGCACAACGATACATATGGTAACATGGATTTCACCAGGCGGACACACCAAAAACCAGATAGACTTCATCTCAATGCTGCTGAAGAAAGTGGAGCACAGCTTGCTTGAAACGAAGGCCTCTACAAGAACTGCAGCGGAATAATGTTGTCTGCACCAGATAAAATACTATGTCGCATCATCCTGGCAAGGATAAAAGATGCACTGGACGCAGAACTCAGCCCGGGACAAAATGGATTCGGGAAAGGTAATCCATGCGCTGATCAAGTTTCAGCTCCACACATCGTCAACACATAACAGAGCATAGAATGGTAGTCAAAACTCTACCCTTCGACTTTGATAGGCCCATCGACAGAACTAAACGAGAAGTTTTAGAAACCGACTTTTTTATCAAAATAATCGCCCGAAACACCGACTGACGACCTGCAATATTGCAGAAGGCCAAGGAACCTTTATTTCCAAAAGCACATTAGCCGGCAACTGCAGCAAAGAACACCCATTCGAGAGAAAGGAAGAGCATCCATCAATCAGTAGATAAAGAAAGCCTAATAAATCATAAAGAAAATAGAGATCCTACTTGGTTGCTTGTTCCATCCTTCTGAGCTCCCTAATCACTTGCAGCATGTGAGCGGCCATATAATGCTACATTGTAGAGGACTGCTTATATTGTTAATTTTTAAACTAATTCAAAACTGCTCCAATCCCTTATCGACCTCATTTAACAGCTGTACGACAATGGCACGTGTCAGAAGATCCACAACCGAGTACTCAACGAGGCCTTTGAGTTAAAAAATGAAGTAAGGCATGGCAGCCAAATATCACCGGTTATATAACTGATTGTGGACTGGATTCCAAAGAAGACTACGGGAAGCGACAAAACCAGAATACGTCGAAAAGACGAGAAGACCCCAGAAGATCTGAATTTGGTGTTTGATTTCCGTCCAAAGTTGTAAAAACTTGAAGACGCACAGACGAAACCGTTCAGCTGGCACAAAGAATAGAAGAGAAAGGATTTCAAATGAGCATGTGGGAGATGGCGGTGAAGATGACCAACCGACTAACAACAACCATCACCTATCACCATCAAGGGGAGAAATTTAAACGACGTCACTTTATTCACTTATTTACGAAGCATCGTTTCAACCACAGCTGGAAGAACGGATCAAGACATCAAAGGCAGAATCCGAAAGGCAAGGTACATCTTCACAATCTGAAATCAGTCTGAAAATCAACTTCCTGAAGTGTCAGATGTCTTAGGACATGCGGACTTCGGGTGTGGTATGTATGCCGGTGGCACAGCGGTTGGGACGCTTGCCAATCATGCGCGTAGTCCGGGATGCGATCCACGGCCAACGCAGACCTAATATCAATGGCCAGCCTGCTAAATTTGGGCTGCCGATATCACATGCTAAAAATTCCATACTCGTACCAAAATACTGTGTGGAATCAAGCTATAACAAAATACAAATAAATGATAAATAAATGTGGACAACTCCAAATAACCGAAAAGTTTTTCAGGGAACTGGTGGCCAGCACACTCATCTAGTAATGCTCTTTCGCAACCGGGTTGTTATTATTTCCAAGAATGTAGCTGATTCCTGTGGCAGATTTAACCACTGGTTTGTAAAGGTGCAGAGGATAATTGGTTAACGCCCATTAAAAATAAAATTTGGCTTAAAAGGTATCCTCCAGATTGACTCAGTATATTGTGACTCTCAGCACGGTCAAGACAAAATTCTGGTTCAACATCTCTTCACGTGAATTATCGTCTCAACCTTTGTAATTAAAGTTGATCAGTCGAGGCCCACTAATATTTAAAAACAAGTAATCCCAAATGAGGTGAACGCAAACTTTGAGCAACAAACCTTTAGTTTCACAACGGAAGAAACTTCGAGTGGTATGTAAGGCCTAAAACCAGAGTGCTATGACGATTAATTAAGGAACTCAGAAGGACGAAATAAGTAACCAAGCAGGGACTATGGGGGACCAGAAAAGTTTTTCAAGCCAAATGAACCTCAGCGGTTTCACTTTCAATGATCAATTTGTTCATCACCGCGGACTGAGACACATGGTGGTCAATGTAGTTTTTAAGGGACTAGAGCTCGGTGGCAAAATTCCAGTATGATTGTTTTTCTGTAACCCAGCCTTGAGATTCGTATTCTCCTTTTGCTCGTTGGAGTGGTGTTAAGGGCAGCCTGGCCACCGAATTAGGTGGGGAATGCTAAAGAGTCAACAGATAGTCGGTCTAGAACTCAAGTCTATCAGCATAGATGGCCGCATAACAATCGTGGGAGTAATCTCTAGTCGAAGACTGTCGGAAACGTGGTTGAAATCATTCAAACAGCTTAGCTAACCGGTTTCCCAGAGGACTGTTGTTTTTCCTTTGGGTTCCTAGTGGAACATAGGGCTTCAACTAAACGTCTCCACTTGGTTCTGTCTTCTGCTGTATTTTTCACCTGCATCCATGTTAGTCCATACTGTTTCAACTCCTCTTCACACGATCTCCTCCACAATTAGGAATATCATTGGTGATAATAAGCACCCTTGTCTGACTCCTGTGTTTACTCCAAACGCTTCGCTGAGTTGTCCATTGTGGATCACTTGACATGTGCCGTTGTCGTACAGCTGTTGAATAAGGCTGATGAATATTTGGGGTACGCCGTAGTACTTGAGTAGTTTCCAAATTACTTCGCGGTCAACGCTGTCGAAGGCCTTCTCAAAGTCTATGAAGTTGAGGTAGAGATTTGATTGCCATTGCATGCTTTGTTCGATGATGATGCGTAGAGTTGCAATTTGGTCAGAACATGATTTGCCTTTCCCGAATCCAGCTTGTTCTGGTCGGAGTTCTGTATCCAGTGCGTCCTTGATTCTCTCCAGGATGATGCGACTCAGGATTTTACTTGGCGTCGACAGGAGCATGATTCCTCGCCAGTTCTTGCAGAGTCCTAGGTCGCCCTTCTTTGGTGGTTTCACTAGGCAACCTTTCCTCCAGTCAGTAGGCACCTTCCCCTCCTTCCGGACCTTTTGCAATAATGGAGTCAGCATATCTGCTGTCGTCTCTGGGTCCGCTTTCAGTGCTTCCGGGGGTATTCCATCTGGTCCAGCTGATTTTCCAGCTTTCAGAAGCTTGATTGCATTCAAGACTTCAGCTTTCGTTGGAGGGTTGCTGTCAACTTGCAGTTGTGTACGTGCTGTTGTTGGTATTTCTGGACGGGTTGTAGGTGGTGGTCGGTTCAAGAGTCCTTTGAAGTGTTCTGCCCATTGTCTAATCTGTATTTCTTCTTTAGTAATTGGATTCCCTTGGCTGTCTTTTATAGGTTTCAATTGTGTTGATCTCTTCCCGTATAGAGACTTGGTTATCTGATATAGTGTCCTCAGGTCCCTTTTGCCTGCTGCCTTCTCAGCTTCAGTAGCCAGGTTGTCGTAGAATTGTCTTTTGTCCTTCCTGGCACTCTTCTTCACTTCTTTGTCCAGTGCTGTGTAAGTTGAGCTCAGCGTCTCTTTCTCTCGTCCATCTTTGCATTGAATCATTTTCTCTTTCACCATTCTCCTCTCCTCTATTAGCTTCCAAGTGTCCGTTGAGAGCCATTCCGTGTCTTGTCTTTTCTTTCTTTCTCAAACTGTTGAACACGTTTCGGTAAAAATCACCTTCAGAGAGTTCCAATGGTCTTCCACGGATGATTCCTCAGTGGTGCCACGTAGTGTTTCCTGCTTTGCTCTGACGGTTGCAGTGAAAGTGTCCTTTGTGGTTGTGTCTTTCAGTTTTTGCGTGTTGAACTTGCATTGTGGCCTATCCCCAGCTATCCTCGAGGCTTTCAGCTTCACCTTGAATGTCCCTTGTACTAGATAGTGGTCTGAACCCACATCTGCTCCTCTCCTCGATCTTGTGTCCAGTAGGCTCCGTCTCCACTTCCTTGAGATTGAAATGAAGTCTATCTGGATTTTGGTGTGTCCATCTGGTGAAATCCATGTTGCCTTGTGTATATCCCTGTGTTTGAACACACTGCCACCAATCACCAAATCATTGAAGGCGCAGAAGTCTGAGAAGAGTTGACCATTTTCGTTCATTTCACCGAGGGCCTCACGACCCATGGTGAGTTCTCTTCCTGTATTGTCTCCTCCCAGCTTCGCATTCATATCACCCATCAGGATTCTGATATCGCCATTTGGGACGTTGTCCATTACTGTTTGTAGTTGACTGTAGAAATCCTCCTTCTTCTCTTGTTCTGAGACGTTTGTAGGCGCATAGCACTGAGTGATTGTAACATTCCTTCCTTTTGAGTTGAACCTGGCTGTCATTATCCTGGAGAAGATTGGTTCCCACTGCGTGAGAGCTTCAGCCGCTGTTAGTGACATCATGATGGCTACTCCCTCGGTGTGCTCGTGATCGTCCTCTGGGTGACCGGAGTAGATTATTGTCTCTCCCGTTGGCAGTAGGCTCCTTCTACATCCGTTCCATCTGCTCTCGCATATTCCCAACACTTTTATTTTATATCTCCTCATTTCTGCGGCTACCTGAGCAGCCTTCCCAGCTTCGTACATTGTACGAACATTCCACGTCCCCATCCTTATTTTCGCTTGCATCGAAAGAAGGCACATCGGCTGACTGGCTTCTCGAAGACTTTCACATAACGCGCGCTCCTTGAATACGACGTGCATTTTTCCGTCTAACAGGAAATATCCACTTTTGTGAATAATTCGTTTGGGAAACCTGATCTTCCTATCCGGCGAATTTTATTCAACCATTTCTTCCTCACCGAGCCTGTGTTTGGTACTTCCCACTGTCTCGAACTACTGCCCAAGCTTCAGGTGCTACTTCTGTAGCAACATCCCCCTCACTCTTTCAAATATACAGGACTTGTTGGTCTGTTACGTGATTGTTGTGAAGCCGAATAACCCGAAAGTTACAGGTAAAGTCAAAAGCTTTTACTTATATACTTTATCTTTCCGTTCTGTGCTTTCTACTGTCTTTTGCTGTCAGTCTATTGGACAAAACTCCACTCTCTCTTATCATTTAATCATCGGTATTATTTTAGGAGTAAAATGACTATAGATTCTCATCCCAAGATAAGTAATGGGAGACCATGCACCGTAGTCACCAGAGCTTCAGCCAAACTAAGCAAACAGGTGAATAGTATGACACCTATATCCACAGTAGGCCTTGAAACAAACAGGAAGGCCAATAAGAAACGTTCACGACGTCGCAAGACGACGAAAACGTTCCCCAAGAAGGCAGACGATTGCAAGGTCTGCAATTCTATTGTCGAACAAGCAGATTCTGCTTTCGAATGTAACTTTTGTAAGCAATGGGTACATTGTAGATGTGACACCGGGGTACCAAAGGTATATTACGATTTTATGCGTAAGAACCCATGCCCATGGTTCTGGTACATTTGCCCAAGTTGCCGTCCTAATGCAGCCTCGTGTAGTTCCTCGAAAGCTACAGATGTCATAGAGATATCAGGAAAAAACGTGAAACGTTTCACTCCCACCAACTCAGAAAACAGCACAATTGCATGTAAATCGGGGATACCAAAATCCACACCGGTTATACTTGCAATTCCTGCCATAACTGCCCCAGACACAGAGGTTGAAGCACCAAGGGTACCTGTCGCCGGGAAAAGACCCTTACCGTCCACCAGTAAAAGTGGCCACAGCACTGCGACACATAATAATACCCAGTTGCACCAGATGAAACAAAACGGTCTTAAGGGGGATGACAAATGTGCGAGGACCGAACCTAAATCCACGGTCAGTCGATCAAACTGCGTTATCCTCTTTAATGTACCAGACTGTAGCAGTAGTCTGCTGGAAAACAGGGCCCTGTTTGATCAGGAACAGTGGTCCAACTTATGTAGCACACTGGGTCTGGACATCCAACCAGTAAAACTGTGCAGATTGTATAAGGGCACTGCTGCTCCTCAAGGCAAACCATCCCCACTGAGGGTAACACTAGGCTCTGCCGAAGATGCCGAAAAAGTTTTATTGACTTCCCAAGTCCTTTCTATAGGGAGGACCTGCAATATACGTGTTAGGCCAGATAGGCCATGGAAGGAAAGACAGATGGCGAGGGAGTCGCCAGAGCTTATTCCTTCTGCCTCCATGGTTGTTCACGGCATTCCTGAACTGGAAACTGGGAACGCTTGTGAGAAGCACTGTCACGATGTCCAGCAATGGAGATGGTTGGCATCCCAGATGGGTCTGGGAAGTTCAGGGGCTGTCTCTATTTTTAGACTGCCTCGACCCACTCACCTAATGTCAATTAACACCCCACATCTGTTAGCTGTTAAGTTTAGCTCCCGAGACCACTTGACTACTGCTCTCCAGAGATGGTACGAGACCAAAGACAAGGTCAGCAGACACATTCGCTGCTGCGAGAGCCGGCCTCGTACCCAAAGGAGAGAGCAAAACGTTGTCATAGAACATCCCCAACCCCTAGTCACAATACAGCGGTGCAGCACGGACGATGATAGCCAGTGCCATCCAAGTGCTCCGATTGAATCAGAAGAAAAAAACTCCAACAGGCCGGTTCCCGGGGAATCGGCCAACTAGTTCGTAGGATAACTCCTCAACCGACAGCCCACATCACATCAACCACCCCCCAATACGGGGACGTGGTGAGACTGACTACCAGTTGCCTGTACAGTAATGTGAGAGGTCTAAGAGGCAAAATAGCTGAACTTAGATACCTACAATCACAGCTGAACTCCAAAATCATAATACTGACGGAAACCTGGCTAACCCCTACGGTGGCAGACAGCGAAGTCAGTATAAATGATATGGTCCTTGTCAGGCGAGATAGGGATCTGAAAGAAGGAGGTGGAGTCGCCATATACGTCGACAAACAGCTCAGATGTGTCCATGCAATCGACCCTCCCCTCATTGAGCTCCCTGACTCCATATGGTGCCATTTCACCGTTGGGTACTGTAAGTATCTAGTGGGCAGCATTTACAGATCACCTTCATGTGGAGCAGACCACAACCAGGTACTGCTGAATGCAATTTCAGCGACACATGACCTGGGTTATGATCAAATTGTCATAGCTGGAGACTTCAATGCCCCATCTCTTAACTTGATGACGGGATGTGCCCAGGACAGATTTGATCGAAATCTGCTGCATACCATCACGGAGGCCGGATTGACCGAAAATGTCAGAATGGATACTAGATGGGGCCCAGAT